>JAKSZP010008298.1:0-82381 GCA_022478985.1 Massospora cicadina
GCTTTTTGGGTGCTTACGCATCCCAACTGGCAGGGTGTTTAAACTTCTTCTGCCATTCCAATTACAGAATAGGTCTAGGAGAATCTTAAACTCAGGGTTTTTTGGAGAATTGAGGAGGTAATTCCAATAAGGTCTCCTTAATGTCCAAGATACTCTAGAAATTCTTTTTTTACACTGATTAGATAAACTTGCATTTGCATTCTAGAAAAAGCGGACATAACTGCCCTAATTACATCATCCAAATTTAACTGACCACAAGCCACTAGAGTCTGAGCTTCCCAATAGAATCAATGAGCAAAGTCTTTATTGGATTCATTTTGGTGGGGCTGTATACCCCTAAAAGCCTGTTTTTGAGAGGGTAGAGTTTTCTCACTCCCAAATTTTTTGATTAACGCTTCCTTCACCTGAGACCAGGTAGAGCAAGTTATCAAGTGAAGTACCATGATATCCTGAGCCAAACGAGTAAGGCAATTTGGCAAATATTTCATCTTTTGGTGATCCGTGGCTTCACTTAGTGCATTTTAAAAAGATAAAGGAAGGAGATAATGTGCTGCCTTCCCCTGGGAGTACTTGGCCTTGAATACCAGTTTGAAACTCATGGAGCATTAGTGGTCAACACATGCACTCTGGTATGTTCTGATTGAGTGAAACATAAGAGTTAGAGTCTGACGCTTGAGAAGAAAATTGAGGATAAGGATCAGCAGCTTCGGTAAAAATTTCACTAATCTTATGTTTCAGATCAGCAAGCCCCACTTTCTCATCTAATTGGCAAGATAGCTCAAAAATCTATTCCTGCCGTGCATTATACTTGAGTTCCAGCGTCTCAATCTTCGCTTGGAGAATTTCTCTTTAGATTCACAAGCATGTAGTAAGATATCAGTGTCCTTTGCTCATTTACCAAATTGATCAACTTATCAGATAAAGACTGAAGTGATAAGAGGGATCAATTGGTACCCCATCAGGGGTTAAGTTACACTCTTTGGCCAATTTATAGAGTTGTTCACGCAAGCATTCCATAATGTTCAAGAGAGAGTCAATTTGTTAAAGGGATCCTGAATGCCCATCACCACCCAGGGGTCCCCAGGGTCCTTCCATGCCTGGTGGTCCACGAGGCCCTACACTCCTGGGGGGTCCACAAGGTCCATCACCACCGAGAGGTCCACGTGGTCCTTTACCCCCTGGGGACCCATGGCTCCAGTGGTTTTCTCTACCTTGTTGACCCAGAATTGAATTCTTGAGTAAAGCTGCTCCAATTGGACGAGATGGGTTCTAATTTCCTCCTCCATCGATTGACTATGCTCAGAGAGTTGGGAAATACCCTCTCTCCATTTTCTCAAAATCTCCTCAACTCGCTTTTTGAAACTGTACATCAACAAAACCAGACATCCAAATATTGAGCCAAATAAGCTGTTGATGTATTTCATTGAGAAGGGTCTGATTACTAATGATGGCATCGCGATTATCTTGGCTAAACTCAGAGGCAGACTTGAAAAATTTGGAAACATGGTTATTCAAGGACTGAAGTCCTTCTAGTAAATTGAGCATCCCTTGATGGTGCATTCCCACTATGGGTAATAAATGGTATAAGGTTGGGTGTACGAGCTGGTGCAAATAATGCTTGGGGCCAATTCCTGGCATTTGGGAGGTGTGCAACACTTCCTGCAAAATAGAGGGTATGGCATTAGATTGAGATTGGGTAGAATAGTTTCCAGGGATTAAAGCCCCTTCAAGTAGTTGATTAGTAATATTTCATAAAACCTCTGGTGGTATTTAAAAGTCTGAGGTAAAGCTTAAGTTTGGACCATAAAATTCCAAGTTGGCACGAAATTCCAATTTGGAGGGTAATCTTGAGATTTGGGTTTCAGTTAAATGAACCTATCATAATATACGGCCTTGCCCATGGTCTTGAACTTCTTCAGGCAAAAAATGAGAATCCATGGTAGTGATTGACGTTTTCACTGGTGCGTAACTCAGAGCGCCCCTGTAGTGAGCACCTGTCTGGAAGTTTTGAATTACACTTCCAATGGGGCAGGTTTTCTTTCAAAGTTACACTGAGTGGATTCTCCAAATAACAATAAAATTAAGGTCAAATTATAATATAATTTGACCTTAATTTTATTATTGAAAGGATGGGACATTTATAGGCTTTGAAATGGCTCGTAGTCTATCAGAGCAAATTAATCTCTGCGTGATTGAACAATCAATTGATCGGGATGAGATTGGTCATTGACCTTGATAGATAAAAATATATTGAGCCCCCCTTCCAATGATGCCCGGGGAATTGATGGAGTAGATTTTCAGAGACAAGAGAATTTGGCGAAATCCTGACAGTGTGGTAGGCCCAAAGTATTGACAGAAGGCGTTCAGGCCATTTTTCAGGGTTATCAGTGGTGTTTCTTTCAAGGACATGCATGAGGTTTGGTTGAGGAGTTCCATCAAACCATTACACTGGGGTTGTAGGAAGTAGTCATAGAGTGTTTGGTGTAGACTTGTTCAATCATCTTCTCCACCAACTTTTTGTTAAAGTGTGTGCCTTTGTTAGATAGAATGGTATGAGGGGGTCCATACATGGTGAAAATGTCTTCATATAAAAATTGAGTGACAGTTGATGCATCATCGTGTTGGGTTGCTTTAGCTACAGGCCATTTGGTAAAATATTCTGTTGCTCAAAAATGTACTTGGACCCATTGGAGGCAACTCTAAGGGGTCCCATAAAATCAATACCCCACATTTCAAACAATCCTGTGGTGACAATGGGGTTGAAGGGTTTTGAGTTTGAGGTGATGTGTCAAAAATTTGGCAAGCGTGGAAAGTAGTGACATAGTTGGAGACATCAGAATAGACATTAGGCCACCAGTGAGAGGAGTATACTTGAGTCCAGAATTCTTGTCTTCCAAAGTGGCTAGCATCATCATGTGCTTATATCATTCGTTGCATTCTTTGGCCTTTTGGCACTACTTGGGCGATTGATCCTTTGGTGTGAACATACAATTGATCTCTTAAGATTAAAAACTTGGTGCACTGGTTTTTGAATTTTTTGATGTCTTTGATGACTTTGGGTAATTCAAACTCATGTAGGACTATCCATATCTGTATGAGATCCTTTTCAAGGTCAATCTCCCCATATGGAAGATTGCAGCGTCAGCAGGATTGTTTGGGATGCGGGAAAGGCCATCAGCCACAGCCTTTAGTTTTCCAGGGATGTAGGTAAATTTTTAGTCAAATTTCATGAATTCATAGTGCCAACGAATGCGTCGCTCATTTTGGATGGGGTTGTTGAATAGGAAGGACACCGCGGAGTTGTCTGTGAAAACAGTGACAGGTCTATCCAAAACATAATATCAGAATTTTCTAAGGGTAAACAACACGGCAAGGATCTCTTTTTCATATGTGGAGTAGTTGATTTCAGCTAGGCAAATCTTTTGAGATATAATCTATAGGCAGGTAGGTGTTACTTTTGAGTTGAGTGAGGACAGCGCCAAGGGCAAGGTCACTGGCATATGTGAATATATGGAACTCCTCTTCAAAGTTTGGGAATATTAAGATGGGTGAACGGGTCATTGAATTTTTGAGGGCCTTAAATTAGTTCTTTTTGGCATCTGAAGCTTCCATTTGTTCCCTTTTTTTGTAAGCGGTAAAGTGAAACAGAAATTTTTACTGAAGTTTGGGATAAAGGCTCTATAGTAGTTGACAATGCCCAGAAAGCTGAGTAGTTCAGTCGCATTTTTTGGTTCAGGCCAGGAGACAGTAGATTATACATTAGATGGGTCTGTGCACTTGCCATTGGGGGTGAGAATATGCCCAAGTAGTTTTGGCTCCTGAGTGCACAACATGAGTTTTGAGCAATTCATTCTGAGATTGGATTTCTGTATGCGTGAAACTTTATTGAGGTCACTTAAGTGTTTCTGGAAGTTTGGTGAGAAGATGGTAATATTATTAAGGTATATGGTAACACATTTGTTTAACAGTTCTTTATATATTGTCCATGACTTTCTGGAAGCTGAGTGATGCACCAGTTAGTCCAAAAGGCATTCTGTGTACTCAGATTGTACAAATTTTGTCACAAAGGATGTCTTAGAGATAGATTCTTTATCAACTCTCGGTTGATAGTATCCAGAGAAAAAGTCAATGTTAGTGAAGTACTTTGCACCCCCATGAAGTTCAATATGTCTGAGATAAGTGGTAAGGGGTATGCGTTCTTTTTGGTTACTTTGTTGAGTGGGATATAGTCAATAAAAATTTTGAACTTGCCGTTAACCTTAGGTACAAAGACAACAGAAAAAGCCCAGGGTGACTGAGAGGGTCAGATGAGTCTTCTGAATAATCTTTTCTGAATTTCCTCCTGAACAAATTTTCACGGGCTTGAGAAAGTTGATAGGGGTATTTGGCTATAGGTTATGCATTTCCCACATCTATGTGGTGAGATCCTAGGTTGAGAGGGGTATGTCATCAACCTCATGGCAGATATTTTTATGGCATTGTTCTAACAGTTGGGTTAACTGAGTTTTCTGAGGGTTTGTTAAGATTAAGGTCTGAATTTGGTCATCTAACTCAGAACAAAGGTAATGTCAGGCGGACAGCAAGTAAGAATTATAATGGCCTGCCATCCCAGATGCCAGATCATCCAAGGGCAAACCAGAATGCCAGAGGCACTGCTGCTGGTATGACGAATATGGAACTGGAAGGGAGCTAGATTCTCAACAGATAAAAACAGGATTTTGGGGGGAAGTTGTTTTTATTAGAAAATTTAAGGAAGGAGAATTGACCAACAATTTTCTCAGTGTGATGCGCCTGATTAAGAGTCATTGGTTTTGAGGGAAAATAAGCTGGGATCAGGTTCTGCAAGTTTGACCTAAGCGGCGAATTATTTGGGAAATGAGCAGGTTAGTTCCCTGGGAACTTACATCGCTAAATTTGGCGGTGGGCTGAGTTGCAGTGGGTTGACCTAAGTGGTGAACTATTCAGGAATGAGTGGGTTAGTTCCCTGGGGACCAACATTGCAAAATTTGGCGGTGGTCCAAGTTGTGGTTGGTGGCATTTCATCAGGTGCAACGCCTGATTTGCTGGCAGGAATCTGCCCATTGGGGGTGATGCCTGATGGATTTGGGAGGGGGGATTATTTCGATCATTGTGTAAACCAAATCACAACTATCAGGCATTTAACTGATAGCTCAGTCTTCATACCTTTTTGACCATTTGAAATCTGAGTATTAGGCTGATTGCCACTCAAATTAGTTGCGATTGATTCCATTTTGGTGATCTTGGTGTAGATTTTACTGATTTCTTGTAACATTTCTGCCAAGGAGAGTGCAGGTGCCAGAAGTGGGATCTGAAGCAGAAGGGCTATTACCCAGCGCTCATCTACCACGTGAGTGAGATTGCCCTGAGTAATGAGGGGTATGGCCTTCCTCTTTGGTACCTTCTTGCTTGGGAATGGAAAGATGGCCCAATCAATGCCCAGAGGACGTTCACTGGGACTTACATTACCCTTATCTTTTTCCAAGAGAAGAGCCTCATCACTGGGAAACTGTATGAGAGCCACCTTCTTGTGCGCCTTGGGTGACTTGATCGCCATTACTGATGCAGGTTTTTTGAGGAAATGGAGAATATCAGGGTGGGATATGTGGAGAGCTTCAACCAAGTTCATGCAATTCGCGCAATTGCGCGCCTTGCCTCAACTGCTCATGTAGGCCAGATATCCTTTCCAAGCCACAAGATATTGGATGGAACATCGCAATTTCTGGGATGCCAGGATAACCTCTTCCTTGGCCTCTTACCCATTTTTGACAATAATCGGTTCCAGTTCCATGGGAATTGCACCTATGAAGGGTGACAGCTGGGAAACTACTGGGCTTTGAGGGAACAAACTCATTGCAAGTTGAGATGTCAGACCCTACTGACATGGACAAGATAGCCTCGGCAACTATGGGTATGGGTTTGGAGTTTTGAGTGGGATGGGACTAATGTGGGCAGGGATAATCTTCTTTACAACCTGATTCAGTTGGAAAGAAGGGACCATTGCTGCGCCAATATCTACGAGAAAGGTGGGAATGGTAGAGATTGATGGTTGGTCAATTATGTCAGGTGGACAGCAAGTAAGAACTATACTGGCCTGCCAGCCCAGATGCCAGAGCATCCTAGGGCAAACCAGAATGCCAGAGGCACTGCTGCTGGTATGACGAATATGGAACTGGAAGGGAGCTTAATTCCTAACAGATAAAAACAGGATTTTGGGGGGAAGTTGTTTTTATTGGAAAATTTAAGGAAGGGGAATTGACCAACAATTTTCTCAGTGCAATACGCCTGATTAAGTAGTCATCGAGTTTGAGGGAAAACAAGCCAGGATTGGGTTCCACAAGTTTGACCTAATTGGCGAATTATTCAGGAAATGGGTGGGTTAGTTCCCTGGGGACTGACATCGGTAAATTTGACGGTGGGCTGAGTTGCAGTTGGTTTGACATAAGCGGTGAACTATCCAGGAATGGGTGGGTTAGTTCCCTGGGGACCAATATTGCAAAATTTGGCAGCAGGCTGAGTTGCGGTTGGTGGCATTGCATCAGGTGCAACGCCCAATTTGCTGGCAGAGATCTGCCCATTGGTGGTGATGCCTGACTGATTTGGGAGGGGGGGATTTTTTCAATCATTGTGTAAACTAAATCGCAACTGTCAGGTTTTCTGGCCAATAGCTTAGTCTTCATACCTTTTTGACCATTTGAAATCCAAGTATCGGGCTGATTGCTGCTCAAATTAGTTGCGATTGATTCCATTTCAGCGATCTTGGTGCAGATTTTACTGTTTCCTTATAACAGTTCTGCCAAGGTTAGTGCGGGTACCAGAAGTGGGATCCAAAGTGGAAGGGCTATTACTCAGCGCTCATCTACCACATGAGCGAGATTGCCCTGAGTAATGAGGGGTATGGCCATCCTCTTCAATACCTTCTTGCTCAGGAATGGAAAGATGGCCCAATTGACGCCCAGAGGATGTTCAGTGGGACTTACAGATAGGTTGTGATTTGGGCAGAGCTGTAACGAACTGGTTCCTTCCAGTAGTGGACAAAATTGTTGGATAAAACCAACCAAGTAATAGTCCACAACCCTAAAAGCACCCCATGGAAGGCTCTGAATGTCCGCATAATACTATGTTATGATTGAATTAATCCATGTAGAAGAGTTGAGAGGATACTCAACCCTAACAGAGCTCCCTGACCCCAAGAGAGAGATAGAAGGTATTCCATCAAGTGATTAAGTTCAGTTTCTTGGTTCAGAGAGAATAGGTTTTTCATAGTGTAATTTGTCCAAATGAAATAAATAATTGAATGGTTATTCAAAGATAGTTTTTATTGAGCAAAAACTGCTGAAATACACAGAATTGAGAGATGAAATCTACTAAAAATTCTTATTTATAATAGTCATAAATAATACTCCAAACTTGTTTAAGTCTGATGATTATTTATGCTGCAATTTGTGAAAATAGATGATTTAAGAAATATGTAGTAATTCACTTATTATGCTTAAGGAATTCATATATTTCATAGTTGGTAAGCACGCCAAAGATTTAAGTTGTAGGATTCTGGTTCTAAAAGCCTAAATTTAGGGCTTATTTTACAGGCTTGAACGTCAGGTTGCATTTGGAGTAAATTTTGAGGAGGAAAATTGGTAATCTTGACTTCTTTAAATATCTCTTTGCTAGGCAATTCCTCCATTTTGAAACCACTATAATAAGGGGTATTTCTTGATTCTAACTCTGTTGTGGTCTGGTATTAATCTCTCTCTCACAAATATCACTTTTTATAGCAAAAAGTGAATTGAACAAGAACTGAGAGAGCAACCAACTGCCATAATGAACTGCAATTTTATAGAGCAGTTAACAAAGGCCAACCAACCAAGCGTAGGGAAGTCTAGCTGCCCATCTGTGCGCAGCGCATAGAAACAGATGACTTGCCTGCGCAGATAGTTATTGAGATGGATGAACCATCTGCTGACCTTCCCGCTGGCCCAAGCCCTGACACGTCTAGAAATGGGGCTGGGCATTCTACCATGTACATGCCAAGTAATGAACTGGCAACACAAATGACAATGAAATAAGCAAACGCATCATTAGGTCATGGAGCCCTAACGACTAGAGCAAATGATGGGGTCAACTCCCTAGGATCAATGCCCACTGACACCCAGATGACAAGTGCAACCTTCTGGGAGCAAGGCCAGATGCCAAGAACAGCAGAGTTGGGAATATTCCCCAGTGAACCTCAATCAGCAGGGGGGACTGGGGCCTCGCAGGGTGAGAAAATTCTTGCCAATAAAGTAAAAAACCTGAATGAGGTATTGGTAGGATCCAAAACCAACTAAGATTTGAATAATGAAAATTGGCAATTCAAACCAATGGAGTCAAGCAATAAAAAGTTTTTCTTTCAATATGGAGAAACTTACCAAATCACCTTGGGGTTTTCAGGTGAAGAACAAGTCGGGTGCCAACCCCAAAACAGCCCAGTTGGGGGAAAATGGTCCCCGACCAAAATTGATTTGGTAGCATGAGTAACTCATTGTGTGGAACACCCAATACACAATTGGGCACAATCCCCAATGAAGGCATTCTGACAGGGGGCCATAGCTTGACAATGCATCGATGGCTGATCCCAAATATTCAATCACTGAACCAAGCCAATCCATTGAAGACCAACCAAGGTTGGGGTGACTCTATAAGGGGGACCAAACCGGAAGCAGACATAGCACATTGCTATTATGAATGCGCCATGTTCAAAAAATACTGGTCCACAATGCAATACATCCTATCAGGCAATCATTCACCTCCGGGTATACATCCATCACGGGTCTGTTTTTTACAAAAACCCTAAGAATGGCTCCAATCTAACTACAAGCCTTCATTTACCATTATTGTGTATGGGTAATTCAAAGTGCGCTCATTGCCAAGGTTATGAGCAATGAGCGCCCCCATCACAGAGGTTTGGTATTGAAGACCATTTGGATTATCTCTGAACAGCTCTGCCAGATCTCAAAATTCTAGCGCATAATCCCCAGGTTTTATAAAGCCACGCGTTTGGCTTTCCCCACCAGATCGCTCATCACATGTGATGAAGCTACTAATCATCTGAGAATAGTATGGCCTGTAAGCCCGCCGCTGCTAGAACTGTGGCTAGTGATGGCAATCACCAATCAGCAATGGTCAGAGGTGCTAGAACTCTAGCGGCCCAAATCCCCAGTCTTTTTTACCCTCAGCTGAATCGCCTGTATTCCACCCTTCCCTCTTACTTTCCCTTAATTTTATTTAATAAATTATGAAGCTTTTAAAAAGAATTGTGGTCTGGTATTAACTTCTGATTGTGATTTAATTAGATAATTTTGATGGGCGAAGTTTGAATCCTGTTGATCCCTTGAAGGCATATAGTAGCCTTCATTTGATATACTTGGGGTCAATTCTGGTTTTTTCCATTTTAAGATTAATGATATTTTTGTTTATATAGTATTATCTCTAATAAAAATAATGTGATGGTCAGGAATGTCATGTACCCTCACAAGAGCATTCTTGTTGGACATCATCATTGTAGCAGAAGATCTTAATGGGCCTCATTCCATTATCAGTCTGGATATACCACTGGTCACTTTCAAAGTTCTCATGGATGCCTAATTTTTCAGGGCCTGGCGGGACAGTATAATAGGGAAATGGTCATGGTCAAAGACAAAAGCATCGATGGATCTGATTTTCCCAGCAAAATCAACTGGTAGGTCAAATACTTGTCCATAGCAGGCTTGTTGGGTGCCTCCAGCCATGAGGATACCAGGTCACTGTGTAGTATAACCTCATAGTCATTATCTAGAAGGAATTTCTTTATAACAATGTTGGATGATGAGCCTTTTTTCCAAGGTAATTAAAAAGGTATAACTGAAAAGTAATCTAACAGTATGCGGTGTACCAGTACTACTGAAAAGGGTTTCTTGGATTTTACTGCACCATTCTGAGTCAGGTCATTCCAATTACTTAAGAGAAAGTCTTGAAGGAGTGCTGGACTGGATTTTCACAGGTCTCCAAGGCTGATGGGGATCATGGCTGTCAAAAAATTAACCAGATGGATTCCTTCTGATAATATTAGAATTAGGGGTGTCAGTTAGTTGGGCATAATTGCCAGCTAATCGCCTAGTTTGATATTATCTAATGTTATAAAATTATTAATCAGTTTAGGTTTGCCATATTCTGCGTTCACTGCTGAATGCCATTTGTGGGTTGTTGTGGGAATTTCTAGCGAAAAGCCAATAGATTTATTATCAAATTTACTGACTATGATTCCGTGACTAATTTGGAGCATCATTGACTTATGCCAAGGGTACTCAAAGTTATCTTATATTAATAGATTATATACAATCAACCAGCAACTCATGATGAGAATGGATTGACCTAATCTAATATTTGGTAAGTTAGACGATTGGATTGGGAGGGAATTGCTACCATGAATTAATGACGATTTAGTAGGTTACAGCCTGGATGGCCAAAGGGTTTCATAGGTGCATTAGCCTAATGTATAAATAGTCTTTCTTCCCTTCAAATGAAGACTTCTCTTTCACCCCTTTGATTTTAGCTGTTAGTAGTTCGTAAGTTAGACTAAAGGAAGATGGGACTGGAGATCCTCAAAGTAGGCACAGGGTGACGCACCTGGAGTGGCCAACGCTGCCAGCTCCTATACCTCCTCCCTACGAGGAACTGGTGGTTACCTGGCCAGCTGGCTACTGATGACAATGTGCTGACTGGCTGCCAGCCCTGCGTGGTGCATTGAAGGAGTGCCTTAGCCGCCCAGGATGGGGGATGGATTCACCTGGGCATTCCCAGATGGTTTGGCAAAGGGTCATGAGGGTGGGTCAGTATTAGAGTGCCTTGCCACCCATGATGGGGGCAGGACTTGGCAGGGCACACCAAGGACCCTGGGGCTGAGGAGAAGTTATTGGTCTGCTGTGTTGATGGGTTAAACGTGGACTTGTAGGGGTTGGTATGCCAATGAAGGCAAAGAGTAAGGGTCAACCAGTCTCCATACTGATTGGCCTGGCACACTAGCAGATCTTACATCTTGGAAAAGCGATTTTCTGATAATGGTGTCCTTTAGTATTTTTGTAGCAGAAACTCCTTCAAGCTGATATGAGGGAGATATAGTTCAATTTTTCACAAGTTGTTAGGTAGGCAAAATGAAGTGGATGTTGAATTCTTCTGCACGGTGTTCACTCCAAGGTGTGGATTGTTTGATGATACAGGGTCAATATATGTTTCAGTTTCAGGTTGAGTTTCTTATGGACGTGTTGGTGCAGTTTGACGTGAAGCAGTGCCTTGAATTGGTTGCTCATGGAGCAAGTGATTTTGGTTTGACTCAAAGTTCTTGGAAAAGGCAGGAAGAGGTAACTGGTTTCAGTTCTGGGTTTGAGGGCGTGGCTCATCATCCTCTTCCATGGGTACTCCAACGGGTACTTGCTGACTTTCTTTTACTTCATTAAGGAGATCTTTATGTTTTATCTTCTTAGCAGGTTCTGTAGTATGTGGTTAAGTATCTTGTTCTTCATTTTTTTTTTTTTTTCAGCAGCATAAGCTTCCATCAGGAGAAGGATTTGATTATGGTCAAGTATCTGGGGTGGAGCCTCAATTTAACATACAGGGTTTTTTTGCTTAGTCCAGGTGTTATGGCGGTAAGGCTGTTGCTGCATGTAGTTTGCTTGCTGAGGATGACTTGTAGTTGCTTGATCTTGGAGAGGTGGTAAGTTCAGGCATGGGCCATCCAAGTGGATAACTTTACAGCAGAAAGATGGTTCATGGCACTGGTGAGAATGGCGGCCAGGCTCATTGCAGTTATGGCAAGGCATATTGCTTTATGGGGACTTCTTTTTACTAGCATAGTGAGCTGTTGTACTTGCTCTGAGAGGTCATTCATCTTTGGGGTAAAGTCAGAGGCAGGGCTGATATGCTAAAACTTTATGGTTGTTGAGTTTCCATTTTTGAGCACAATGGTGCTATGCCCAAGTCGCAATTCCAGTATGACTGGATGATAAGCCCTAATTTGTTATGGCAGAATGGATAGGATCCGCCAAGTTTAATATGAGTAATAATTATTCAAGCGCCTCAAGATAAGGCGATATTGGGTTGTTAAGAAATCGGCTCAAATTAGGCGATTGTGAAATTAACAAATAAAAAATCACTGGAACCAATGAGATATGGTGAATTGAATTACTAAGCCATGGAAGTGGTAGCATCCGAAGTCACTACAATATAGACAAGATGAGATGATTAAGAGAGGGGGTTGATCTAGTACTAAAAAAAGAGAGAGGTTTGTTACTTTTCTTTCTCGTTGCAATCACTATTGCAACCTATTCAATTCAAGACTGAATCTAGTTTGATAATCTCACAGAGGAGATTAGTCTGCGCCCATGTCAGGGAGCAGTTGGGCAAGCAAGGTAAGAGGAGCAGGTGGAAGGCCTGCGGCCTCCAACGTTCAAAAATGCCCGGAGAATCTGGCGGAATTGACAAAAATACTAAGAAACTGGCGGTCACTATTTCCCCGGAGATACTCACATGGCAAGCACGATGCAATCAGTACATCAACATGCCACACTCCCAGCCACTTTCGTTGGTGGAATTCAGAGTCCGCATGTTTCTGGACATCCAAAAAATGGCCTTATGGGAAAAATTTTGTGAAGATGTACACACAATTTTCCCAACCGTGGTGTACGTTGCACCTCACTCCATGTCATGCGGTTGGCTGGACCTAGGTTTCAAAAGCAAAATGGCAGCGGACGAGGCTGCAGCGGTGCGCGTAGTGGTTGACCTCCCCAAAGGGCAATGGGTCATCAAAACTAAACGCACCAGATGGACAAAATCAAACCAAATTTTCCTCACGTTTGACTTTTTGCCTACTACAGTAAAATGTGACAATTTGGAACAACACCTGAAAGATGGTCTTGCCATATATGGCAAAATAAAATCTTTTGAAAAGCAACACTTCACGCTGATGCCACACCTGTGCACCGGCAGAGCCATCGCAGTGCTGACCTCAACTGAGGAGATCGCGAAGGACCTAACCCAGATCCCGCACTCCACTTTTATTGATATCACAGGGCATACCCCCACCCATTATGGGTGACTGTGGACAGCGCGCCCCCCATTTGCACCCACTGTGATGCGTTCAGCCATAAGGCACATGCATGCCCCATCAAGGAGGGCGTCACATTCCAAGAGCACCTCTTGGCGGCCATGGCCAGCGGAGAGGCGCACTACAAACCAACCGCAAGCACCAAGGAGGCCTTCCCATGGGGAGCACAAGGCTGCTACCTACTGTTGAAACCTATCTCCCCACAAGAGCGGAAGAAGGCCAAGCAGGCCCGTAGGGCCGCGGCCAAGGAAGCAGCCAAAGCCACCACCGCTATCCCACACTCACAATGCCATGAGGACATGGAGACCTTCACGGTGGAAGCAACTCGGGAATCCATCAACCAATCAGATTGGGAAGCCCATGCTGAGCGGGCCACTCAATCTGAGGATCAGATGGGAGATTTGATCTCACCCAATCATTGCACCCAAGCTCTGGTTTATACTGACTTGGGACCCATCCCAACTGAAAAAAAAAATTTGACCCACTCAACGGTGCACCAGACTCACCCACACCGCAAAAAATTCGTCCGACGTTGGGGAAACAAAAAGTGAAGGCAAAAGCCAACATGAAACTTTCTGCTAAAATCAACAAAACTACCAATAGCATTGCTGCTAACACCTGCACTGCTGTGAAGGCCCACGGGGATCTAGAAGAGGATGATGGGCCTGGGTGCCCACCCCTCGCACCTAAGGTGCGAAGGGGGAAACTTCACCATAGGGACGTTGAATATCACTGGACTCAAGGCCTCCCCATCCCGGGCTAAGAAACTGAGTTTTTTACAACACATTTTCCCCTGGATATCCTGGCCATCCAGGAGTCCCACTGACCACAAGGTTCTGAGGAAGATTGTTAAACAATGCTCCTCCCGTCCCTATCCTTTTGGTTGATGCACCGTGGGGTGCTAATTCAGAAAAATAATTTTTTCAAATTTTTATCCTCAGAAACATTCCCAAATGGCCGAGTGCTTGTTGTCACCTTCTCGTGGGCTGACGTAGCACACACAATCATCAACATCTATGCACCAAACGGTGCATGTGAGCGTTGGGAATTTTTTTGTTGGTCAAATCCCTCCCGCTACCCCCAGACTCCTTCATAGTTGGCGACATGAACTGTTGGCTAAACACACCAATGGACCGGTGGCCTTCCTCACCCTACGCCCCCCAGGGTCACGTGAAACTACGCGTTCTAAAGGCCACCCTCAGGTTAATGGATGCACTGCCGTGGCATGCCCCGCTGCTCGAAAACATGACATGGCCCCATGTCCACAATGGCCAATTAAGGTCCATAACCCACATTGACATTATTCTAACGCCGGCGAAACTCCAATCCCACATCTTCCACTTCAAGACAACAAAATTGGAATTCTCCAACCATCAACTGGTCTCACTAACCTACCACCTAACTGTCATGGCTGCTAAGGCCCCACATTGGTACAAAATCTGCCCCCCTGAGCTCAGGTCGCCAGGATTTTCCACGTGGGTAGAAGAGGCAACTATGGCAAAAAAGTTTGTTGCACCATATTTCGCGGACCCCATTTCCACATGGGCAACTTTCAAAGATGATGCCATCCGCCACTCTCACCATCTCTCCTCCAGATGCTCACGAGCCACATCAGTGGTTATCTCATGCGCTCTGGCAGAATTGGCACACTTGGAGTCCAACATCCCAGTTACAGGATACAGCTCTGCATGGGGATGGAAGTGGGTGGAGGCAGCTGCCCACCTCAATGCACTCAAAAGATAACACAAACATCAGGTTTGTGTTCAGTACAGGGCCACACGCATCACAAAAGGTGACAAGTGCACCGCACATTTCTTTAAAAAAATTTGCACCACGCCAGAGCTTGGCCTGCACACAGGTGCAAAGATCAGATAATTCCATTGTGGGTACACTGGCCGAAGTGGCAATCAAAACGCAAAAATATTACTCCGAGTTGTACCACTCCAACCCAATTCAGCCAGCCGAAGTGGCAGATTTTCTCAACTGAGCCCACATCCGCTCCATTTTCTGATACCCGGAAATAATGAATTTAATTACTCCAAATGAATTATGGACAGCCATTCGCGGTGCACCAAACCAAAAATGCCCAGGCCCAGATGGCATTCCATATGAGTTCTACAAAAAATATTTCAAATATATATCCCCATTGCTGCTCACCTCACTTAACCAAAGCCTGATGGAAACGCGCCTCCTATCAGGAGGACATGAGGCCTTCACTGTCACACTCTTCAAGAAAGGGGATAAGCTAGACTTAGCCAACTGGTGCCCCATTTCTCTAACAAACACAGACACCAAAATTTTAACAAAAATCATGGCTAACCGTTTAGGGACTGTAGCATCTGCCACCATCTCCCCAGAACAATTTGGTTTCATCCCCAGAAGGTCGATTTGGGATAACGTGCACTCTGTGGCTAATGTATGTCAGTCCACAGCCTAAGGGGCACTTGTTTTTGGACCAACAAAAGGCCTATGATAGAGTAAACTGGGAATACCTCAGGGACTGCCTTCATCAATTCCGCCTACCCCCTCGCTTCATCAACTGGGTAATGCTGCTCATAGAATCTGCAACAATGGCAGTGCGTGGCCCTGGCTTCCTAACGGAAGTATTCTGCCCTCAAAGGGGCTTGCGACAAGGGGACCCTCTCAGCCCACTCTTATACAACTTCAGCCTTGACCCACTACTTCGAAATGTGAATGCCCAACTCACTGGGGTCCACGTGCCAGTCCAAGCCCCAGTCAAGATAATGGCGTTCGCAGATGATTGTGTGGTGGGGGTGTCTAATAATCAAGATGCACGCGCGCTTGAAGCTCTCATCCAGGAGTATTCCCGGGTAAGCAACGCAGCACTGATCGCTTCTAATACTGAAATCATCCTCCTTGGTCAGTTTCAGAACTGCTGGACCCCAGCAATTAGTTCCCAACCCAGCCCATCTGCTCGCCCACGTCCTCGCATTACTAATTCAAAACACACCACCCCACTGGTGCTCCCCTTTGTGCCACGTCCTACTATAGGACCAGTACGCTATCTGGCGTGTGGATGGAGGCAGGCGGATATGCGTCAGCAGTAATGGAGTGCCATATTCTGGATAATGTGAAGAAGCGAATCGCCTCTCTCAGAGCTCACCCTACTTCCCTTACTGGCAGGATTGTTTTAGCCAACTCCATGCTCCTCTCCAAAGTCTGGTTTGGAGCCCATGCCATCCCCTTCTCCCCAAGCTTCTACAAATCCTTGTATGCCTTGCTGCAAGGATATTTGGTCATGCCGCCTTCCACCAGTGCAGCTAGAGGTCATGTTTGGCCCTCAACATCATGGTGGCATGGGCCTGCTTGACTTCAAAGTCCATGCCGCCAAGATCCTGGGTACCTGGATTGCGGCCGTCACCACACACACACACACCCCCTCCCAACACTGGTCCCGCGCAGCCCGCTCCAACTTCTCCCGCGCCTTGGGCCTCAACAATCCATCAAACCCCCACTCCCTGATGAAATACCTCGCTTCACATACATCAGCCACAGGTCCTCACGGGACTAAAAACCCACTACAAACGAATCTTCCTCTCCATGCGGAGCGCTGAGTGGCGAATTCATATTAGTGGACATACAACCCAAAGAGGCCGCCCCTCTCCTCAGTTCACACAAGAGGTACAGGGGCTACCCATCCATGATAGCGTGATCCCCATTCGACCCCATGTCCTATCCAGGGTGGACTACCTGGACATGATGGACATCCCTTACTCCATTGAGACCCAAAAAAATATCCGGAAATATGTACACCATCCTCTCTTGCAACCTCAAGTCTGCTCCCATGCGTGGCACTGCCTGAGGCGGGTGTATCGTACAGCTGAGCGCTCTAACGCTTTACACTCATCCTGTGTCATGTGTGGCCAGTATGGAACGCTGTTTCACCGCCTGGAGAAGTGCCCTACCTCTAAAGTGATATGACGCGAAGTTCAATGTCTTCTGGGCCAGGATCAAACGCATCCCTACAGTCTGTCAAGAGATATGTTCGCTCTATCAATGGCCTCCCCCTTCTGCCCTCCCTTCGTGCTTTGGTGGTTGCAATCGCCATGTGGACCATCCACACGATTGTCTTAGATGCCATCGCAGGCTCCACCCCCACCCTCCCAGAAGCGGTCCACAGATTCCGGTCCCATTTGGTGGACCACTTTCAAGCGTGGATATTTGGATACCTCCCACCGCATCGCCGACAGCTGGTCTCTTCCTGGTTCCCAGTCTGGTTCATCAAATCAGACCCCTTCCTCCACACGTGCTCAATTGTGGCTATGGCCCCTTCACACGTTTCCTCCCCTCCCCATAAGTGGCGTTCCCGCTGGCAACAAGAGATAGCATCATTTCTCTGGGGTGCCTCCCCTGGTACTAAGTTTTGTCTTTTCTGAGTCATATTCGGAAGTGTCTGTCCCATGGTCAGCCTTCCCCACAATAAATTTAAAAAAATTTAAAAATAAGAGAGGGGGTTGTTAAGAAGTTAAGAAGAGCGAAACAGCGAAGGGCCACTGTGTTTATTATATTAAATAAAGAGTATAGTGGGAGCAAGTGCTTCATATTTTTAAATTAGTTTATTTTATTGTTTTGAAGGGCAACGATCATCATATCATTGGTCCTATTGCTCAGTGGGCCATACCCTGTGCAAAATCCCTTACAGCATATATCAAAATTCCGCCAATTTTATAATAGTGGTGCTCACTACATGGGGCCCATTGATCAATCACAATACCAATAACATCCCCTCGGTTGCTGGCCATGTCATATCAGGATTGCTCTGGCAAGGAGTCTTCCTGAGACGCTGCAACCATTGAATATGCAGAACTTAAGCTTGCCTTGGAAGCTGTGCTCCAGTGGAAGAATGAGTTTCTGCATGAGGTTTGTATTGATAAGCTGCCTCCATTTGATCATAATGGGAACATCCATGGGTTTTTAAGCGATTTGAGTTTGCAGTAGAAGGAGCGTCAGATCGGCGTAAAGCCAAATTATTAATATCCACCTTGGATATCAAAAGCGCTGACAAGTTATTTGCTATCTCCCCACTAGTACTGCTACCTAACAAAAAGTGAAAGATACTGTGTTGTGGTTATTTGTAGGAACCATTAAAATGGCGCAGCGGAAGGCTGAGTTTTTACCCATTGGGTTTCAGCATAATGAGACCCTCACCGCATTTGCTGATTGCTTTATGGTGGAATCCCATGTGTTAATTGGGGCAGAAACTTTAACTGAATCTGATGTATGCATAGCATTGACCTCCGCTGTGAAACCATGCCGTGAGCTTTTCAATACCATGGCTTCATATTTAGATGCTGGTATACCTTTGCTTAAACTTATTCAGATCTTACGTCAGTTATCTGCTACCTTCCCTCATACCAAAATAGAGCGGAACCCTATTCCCTCCACTGCTGGACCTTCTTATTCAGGGAAGTTATCTCTTCCAGTTCGTCGTCCATTTAGTAACCCACAGCCTTAATATCACTGCGCGCCTCATTTCTCATCAAGTTGCCGCCAGCAGTTCAACTATCAGGAAGGGTCGGTTTACACCGCTTGACCCCAGAATAACTTTTAGGGTGGCCCATTTCACAACAACAATGGACGCAGATCTTACAGGAGCAATTGTTTCTCATGTGGTCGCTTTGGTCACTTGGCCAGAAGTTGTCTTCATCGTCAGGTTCATTCCCTACCACAGGAACAGAATAAACAGGGAAAAGTCAGAGCGGAGTAGAGATGGGACTCTCTACTTACGCTATTCTAACTCAAAACTTCCCACTTGACTCTATTCCAATACATCCAGTGGAAGGTCCCCAGTATGACAATGCCTTTCTATATCAGCAGTCAGTTGGGGGTGAATGTGTTGACACAAACGCAATTTATGGACATGGCGGGAGCAGGCCCTCAGGAGAAACCACAGCCTTATGCCTGTCAGATGTTTAATCAACTCTCTACTGATGAACCAGATCCATTTGCTGATGCGCTTCTCTTAACAGGGGTGAACGCGGCCCTCCCTGTGAATGCTATTGTTCAAATATACCCCAAAGTTGGGGAGGGTATTATGAGCTTCCTTGGAAAATGAGATCCGTTAGATGTCCATGTCTTAAACAATCAGAATGCATCTTATTCTGAGTGTACTTACTGTGACACTGTTGTAGCAAAAACCTGAGTTTGTGCGATAATTGATATGGGTGCCCCAATCAACATAGTGTCCACAAAGCTGGTGGCAAAGCTGGCATTGAAGCCTGACGTGGAGCATCATATAGTGTATGGGACTGCAGGCGCGGAAAGCACGGTCTATGAAGGAGCGTACAGCGCACTACCTTTGTGATTTAGGTCAATTTTCATTGTAGCCACAGCCATAGTGCTACCAAACAATAACTATGACCTGTTAATTGGAACTGCTATTATGCGCCACCTTGGAGCTGTTGTTGATATGACAGTGGAGACATTTGAAATTCTGGGGCAGTGGATCCCAATTTACTTCACTTCCAGTGGAACTCCAAAGAATTCAGTACACATGAGTCACGTTAACCTTGCATATGGTGTTGGGATGGTTTCAGTTTGCTATCATCAACTTAAGTGCAAGACCCGGACCCTTCCCCATCAAATATATGAATATCAAGGGCTACCGCTTAGAGCGGTGGGTCCTATATCCATTCCCTCTGAACACCAAGTAATCATAAACACTGAGTTAGAGGTGTAAGTGCCTGTTGGGCTTTATGGGGAGGTCATTGGGCCTTATCAGCAATTATGGCTTGAGCCCCACATGGCCCCAGGCATTATACTTCCAGGACATGGGGAGATTATGTTTTTGTTAGCAAACCTCCAGAGCAAACCAATGAAAATCCACTGACACCAAATTGTAGTATATTTACATCTGATTCCAATAGATGAGGTTCTTCAGATTCATAATTTTGGGTTGTTGGACAAATTGGGTCTACCAGTCGAGGCACTGACTGGCATACTAATGGTGGTACCACAGAGTAATTTAATAGGACTGTTGGAAGAGCAAAAAGACCAAGTGATAGCTTTATTTCAGAAGTACAAGGGGGTTTTTGCTGTTGACGATCATGACTTAGGGTGTGCTTGGGGGTGGTCCATTGAGTAGACACAGGAGATCATCCCCTATATAAGGTCTTGCCGATCCACCAATCAAGGGCATTGGAAGAGGTTATTACTAACGAAATTGATAAGTTGTTAGAGCAAGGGATGCTTGAACCATCCAAAAGCCCGTGGGCTTTGCCCGTTCTGATTTTAAAAAAGAAGGATGGCACCAACTGTGTAGTAATAGACTACCAGAAGCTCAACAGTATTACAAAAAAGGACTCATACCCTTTGCTAAGGATTGACGATGCTTTGGATTGGTTAGGGGAGCCCATTATTTTTCTGCAATGGACTTGATATTGGGTTACTGGCAATTAAGTTACCCGCGGCGGAACAGGAAAAATCTGCTGTAATCACCTCCAAAGGCCTTTTTCAACCGACGTGGATGCCTCAAGGGCTGTGCAACGCCTCAGCTACATTTCAGCGAGCCATGGATACTATTCTTGGTGACCTGAAACTATCATGTGTCCTTGTATACCTTGACAATATTAAGATTTTCTCTTAAACCTTTTTGGAGCATCTTGATCACTTAGAAGCAGTATTTTGCCAGCTGGCTGAGGTGAATATTAAAATTAGCCTTGAAAATGTAACTTCTTCAAAGGTCAGCTGGAATACCTGAGTTTGTGGTAGACTCTAAAGGGCTGAAACCACAGCCAGCTAAGGTGGAGGCCATCAGCAAAATGACTACACCTAATAGTAAACATGATATACAGGTATTTTTGGGAATGGTCAGTTACTACTGGCGCTTTATCCCCTAATTTTAGCTGTATTGGGGGGCCACTATTTGAGTTATTTAAAAGGACGCTTGTTTGAATGAATGAAATGTTGTCAATCCAATTTTGATACACTTTGTATGGCGTTGGTCAGTGCACCGGTGTTATGCTATCCAAACTTTGATCAAGAGTTTATCGTTCAGATGGATGCATCCCTTTTTGCTTTTGGGGTAGTACTTTCTCAGAAAGATGACAAGGGAGAGGAACATCCTGTAGCATATTGTAGTCAAATTCTGAACAGCCATGAGCATAATTATACTGTGACCGAGTGGGAGTGCTTAGCAGTGATCTATGCATATAAGCAATTCAGTGTCTATCTGCATGGGGTAAAGTTTAAAGTCATAACAGATCACGCGTCATTATGCTGGTTGCAGAACCTCAAAGAACCCAAAGGTCATTTGGTTCAATGGGCTCTTAAGCTGCAGGCCTATGAATTTGAGATCTTTCATTGGCCAGGAGTAAAGCATCAGAACGCTGACTGTTTATCTCGATTGCCAACTGTTGCAGTGATGGCGGACCTTAGCAACGTGATGTACAATAAGATGCTCTTTAGAAAATATGATGCCAAACTGCCCCAAGTGATCAAAGTGTTAAACGAGATGCAAATGAATACCTTTCAACAGAATGGGGAACTATACAAGTGGATCAGCGATTCAATGGTGAATTTTCCGTGACTCTCATCATGACCAGAAATCATTATGAGCGTGCACAAGGCAGTCAGACATGGTGGGGTGCGTAACTCTATGGAGTTGCTGAGCCTTGGTACTTTTGGGAAAGCATGAGCTTCAATGTACTCAAAACTATTTTCTGTTTCCATCAGTGCCAAGTGGAGAAGCCATTCCATTGTAAGACTTCATACCAGGTAGTGAAACCATATTTCGCTTGGCACACAGTTTCCCCATAATGTTGTTGGTCCCTTGCCAACAGGAGCCAACTGGTGTAAGTACATTCTTGTGGCTATTGACCACTTGACCCAGTGGGCTGAAGCAAGGGTGATACAAGATATGGGGGCTGTTATAGTGGCCAAGGTCATGATGGAGTGCATTATTCAGCAACATGGATGCCCTCAGTTTATTCTCATTGATAACAGAACCAACTTCACTTTGCACATCCTCCCCAAACTGAACGAGCTTATGGGTATCCACGGGGTTCTAATGATCCCATACCACCCCAAATCTAATGGAATGGTCGAATGGGTGAATGGGACTCTGGTGAACATCTTACAAAAATTAGTAATGGATCAACCTTCCAATTAGACCTCCCTCCTTTCCACTGCCATGTTCGCCTATAACATCAGTTACCATTCCGCCACAGGGAAGAGTCCCTTCCAACTACTATATGGCCAACACCTGGCTCTTCCGGCACTACTTTATTTGTGTGTAAAAGATACCGGCGGAGTAGAACCCCACTGCTATTTGATTAACCTTGCAAACATTCTTATCAAATTGTAAACTGAAGCATATTCCTTCAGCTTAGCCAAAAAGATCAAAAGCCAGGCTGCCAATCAGGTATGGCGGAGTTGCCTAGCATAGTTCAAAGATGGAGACATGGTCCTATTCCATGACCAACATGGGTTTGGCTGGAAGCACAAGTTGGCCAGTATATGGATTGGGCCATTTGAAGTTAATGAGAAGACAGGTGTGGATGCATATACTATCAAGGACCCCGCTAGCGGTCAGATCATCAACTGAGTGCATGCAAAGTTCCTCCGGGCATATAAGCAATAGGAGTCTTATCATCCAGTTAAAGGGGGGGGTAATGTCACAATTTCGATATAACTGGATGATAAGCCCTAATTCATTATGGCAGAATGGATAGAATCTGCCAAGTTTAATATGAGTAATCATTATTCAAGCGCCTCAAGATAAGGAAATATTGGGTTGTTGGGAATTTGCCTCAAATTAGGTGATTGTGAAATTAACAAATAATGAATCACTGGAACCAATGAGATATGGTGAATTGAATTACTAAGCCATGGAAGTGGTAGCATCCAAAGTCACTACAAAATAGACAAGATGAGATGATTAAGAGAGGGGGTTGTTAAGAAGTTAAGAAGAGCAAAACAGTGAAGGGCCACTGTGTTTAATATATTAAATAAGGAGTATAGTGGGAGCAAGTGCTCCATATTATTAAATTAGTTTATTTTGTTATTTCAAAGATCAACAATCATCATATCATTGGTCCTATTGCTCAGTGGGCCAAACCCTGTGCAAAATCCATTATGACATATATTACAATTCCGCTGATTTTATAACAGCCCATAAAGCCCAACAGTCAATACTTAAGGTTGACTAAGCTGCATGACAAGTATATTTTTATTTAAAAGGGTGCCAAGTCATTGCTTATGTCCTGTCAGCTAGAGTATCCATCCTATGGTAAGCATGGCAAAATAGGCTTGTTGAAGTCAAGTGCCAAAGTGAGATATAGAATTAAAGTTGCAACTTTATTAAAGTATAAATCAGAGGTTTATATATGTTGCAATTAACAATATAAACACCAAAAGAAATAAGGATTAACAAAGATAATAGAGGTGGAAATCCAGAAGGGAGGCTCTTGGTCAGATGATACATTTTGGATATTATTAAGCCTTTGTACCATAATTTTGATATGGTAAAAATGGTGAGTTGAATACTCAAGTCAGATGAGACTATGTATCACTTAGGTTGATCATTTGGCAGCTTATTAATTCCTACCCTTTTTCAGGTTCATCTTAATTTGTGGTCTTGAGTGCCACTACAAGTAGTTGTCACTTGAACTTCAGTTAATCCATCAGATCGATGAGTCAGAAATTCATCTTAGGGTATTTTAGGCTCAAATTGGTTTGTCAGAGTTTTACTAGGGTTGACTGGAGCTATGCTGAATATTAATTTCTTTAGGTAATTTTTTAAGTAATAGATTTAACCCCCTTCTTAGGTCTAGATGTTGATTCAGCTGAGGGAGTCAAATAATCAATATACTTATCATCATTTCTGATATCCAGATATCTGACAGTTGTAGCCTCACCCTTTAGTTCTTCCTCTTCTAGCTCTAGCCTTCTGGTAGTTGGTTTTGTAGGTTAACAGCTTGCTAGGCGAGCATGTTGGCAGCAGACTTCAATGGCATGGTCAGCATATGAAGGTTGGGCAACAAGGACAGCATTTAGTATGGTTCTTCTAAGGCATTAATAAACCATTCCAATAATTTTTGTTCCATGCCATCACAACGTTGGGTGCCAATGGGAGCCATTGTCAAAGTAGATCTTTGAATTTGTTCAGAAAATGATTGATGTTATCATAATTTTTTAGACACATGCACCAGAACTTCTCTCATATTTATATGGTGGATACCCAAAATTTGGCACAGGTGCACTCCTGGCATTCACCCCAGGTATCAAATGGGAGTTGGCACTGTGACACCTTCTTGCCACACATGTTAGAAGGCTGGGCACTTCGCAGAGTCATTGGCAGTCACTCACATCATAGTCACTGCCCCAGGAGTTATAAGCTTCTAATCACTCATCTATTGAACCATCTTCAAATTTCACTAGGGTTTGCCTTGTAAAGAGTCTCATTAACGTCAGGGTTGCAGTATGGCTCTGGAAGGCATTTGCAGGTTCCCTGGCTAGTTCACCAATTTATTATGGAGGCTGGCTATCTTTAGATTTTCCACAACAAGGGGCATGTACAGTGCATGATAAACTGTTATTTTCAAGGTCAGTCATCTGCTGAGAGAATTCTGTATACCAAGACATAATTATTGCAATACTGGGTTGGTATAATGAAAATGAAAGTCAACTTTAAATCTGAAGAAATTAACTTTATTGTAGATAAGAGGGGTTTTTATATTAGGTGATATGTAATAATTAATTGAGGTTCTGGTGGCTTACAGGGAACCAGAAAATTGGGACAAAATGAATTAAATTTGAGGTGCAGATGTTTGGCTTTTGAGGTATCTGCAAGTACCTCCTATTCTCATGACAGTGTCTATAAAATCAGATATTCAAATTTAATAACTTGGATTTCATATTATAAATAGACAATAACCGCTCAGCCAAAGCTAATTGCCCAATCAAATCAACCAAAACCACCAACCACTCAGCTAAACCTAATTGAACTTATCAAATTAACCAATAACTAATCACCCCTCAAAACCAAACTGTGTCCTATCAATTTCACCAATAGCCATCAACCACTCAGCCAAACAAATTAAACCTATTGAATCAATCAAATAACACCAAACTGCTACCCAAAACATCTCCATATTTAAAATCATCGTGTACGTGCTATATCTTCCAAACTACTAAATCAACTTCTACTTAACTTGCCAAAGGTATTTACTTAATTAGGAGAACCAAATTAGGCAGGTTTTTAAAATTATATAAACCTAACATCCAGATACCTGTGCTTCGCTACGGTATTTAAAATTTATCAGATGATAAGCTCACACTGACAGCCTATAGGCTGTGCCAGCGCTACTTTTGAGCCACTCGGACTAACAGCTTCGCTGTTGCCCTCGGCTTGTGAGCTGATTATCCTAACTTTCCTTAATCTATTTAAAACTAACACTGATTTTTGTTTATTCTGGGTGAGCAATTTGGTGAATCATTCGATAATATTCGCCAATTCTCCCCACTCACCCAAATAGATTAAACTTATTAGACTTGATTAGCTTCTGGTGAGCAATTTGGTAAATTATTAGATAATATTTGCCAACTCTCACCCACGCACCCAAATAGATTATACCTATCAGACTCGATAGTTTCAGATTTGATCTTTACTGCCAATTCTCACCCACTCACCCAAATAGATTGAACCCATCAGACTCGAAGGTTTCAGATGTCAGTCAGTCAGTACGTCAGTGAAATTTTTTAAGTAGATAAATGTTTTTTATATAAAATATTTTTTGTCTCTGATGGTATGTAAAAATTTTATAAACATTTTGAGTCCTCATTAAATGAAATTTGGCAAAAGTGATTGATTCGCACCCGTTTATATTAAATAATATTTTGACACGAAATGTAATTCAAAAGACATCAATTATTTGAAATTCATTGACCGCACCGTGTGACTATTATGAGTTGCCACCTAAAAAACTTGAGGATAAAGAACTAATCTAGATGATCCAAAGCTGTTCCGCAGTGTATATTTCCGTATCTTCAGATTATTCATGGCTGACTAAAATTTCCATTGAGAATTCAAGACTATTCCCAAACCTTGTTTTGTTTGTGGCTTTGAACAATTTAACATTGTAGCCTTCGTTCAAGATGTACATATCAAAATTTCCAAACCCTAAGGCAATAAAAGGTCTTGGTCGGCATCGGCACTATGCTTCACAAGCCTTAAAGAATTTGTCCGCAATTCTCAATAAAGAGATCCAAGAAGTAAAAAATGCTGGCACCTTCAAAACCGAGAGGGTGATAGCGAGTCCACAATCCAGTCACATCAAGGTCCACAAGAATACCAATCTGGTCGATGAGTTATGTTTGTGTGCCAACAATTATTTGGGGCTTTCCAACCATCCTAAAGTTGTCAATAAGGCTAAACAGTACCTTGATTCTCATGGCGCTGGGCTTTCTTCGGTGCGCTTCATCTGCGGCACTCAGGTACTTTTTCGAGGAGGCGCAGTTCTAATTTTAGAACATCCATAAAAGTTTGGAAGATAAAATATCTCAGATTCTATGGGACGCCGGATACTATATTATACGCTTCTTGTTTTGATGCGAACGCTGGATTATTTGAAACGCTACTAAGTGCCCAGGACGCGGTGATTTCTGATGCGTTGAACCATGCGTCAATAATCGATGGTATAAAACTTTGTAAGGCCGCCAGGTACCGATATAAGAACTGTGATATGGAAGGTAAGTGTTTTTACTTGATTTTTTATCTATTAGATCTGGAAAAACAGCTCCAAGAAGCTACAGAAAAAGGTTCTCGCATCAAGTTGATCGCTACAGGTATAACCCTGCTTTATGGTTTGTTTTTATCTTTCCAAGATGGCGTCTTCTCACGGATGGAAAGATTGCTCCCCTGAATAGAATTTGTGATTTAGCAGAGAAGTATTCGGCTTTGGTTTTTATAGACGATTGCCACTCGACTGGAGTTTTGGGGAAGACTGGGAGGTACATTTATTATAGCTATGTTGTCTCAAGATTTAGAGGAACTGCTGAACACTTTGGGGTGCAGAACAGAGTTCATATAATCAATTCTACACTTGGGAAAGCTCTTGGAGGAGCCTCGGGAGGTTATACCACTGGCAACGAAGATATAATTACACTATTAAGGCAACGTTCTCGCCCATACCTTTTTTCGAATTCGTTACCTCCCCCCGTTGTCGGCGCTGCGGATGCTGCTATCGATTTGATTGACCAAGAGCCAAATCTACTTAAAAGGCTCTGGGAAAACACTCGGCGGTTTCAATCCAAACTCATTAATGCTGGATTCGAGATTAAGGTGAGTCAAATTCCTTTAGCGTGTAACACAGTACTTTTAGGGAGACAGTCATCCCATCGTACCAATCATGTTGGGGGATGCTAAACTTGCTGCCGACTTTGCCATAGCCATGTCCGGCCTTGGCATCTACGTCGTTGGATTCTCTTATCCAGTTGTTCCAAAGGGTACTCTTTATGTTGTTTTCAACTAGTTAATCCCTTTCATAGATCAGGCTCGCATCCGTGTGCAGATCTCCTCCGGACTGTCGGATGAACAACTTGATCGTGCCATTCAAGCGTTTATTAGCGTTGGAAAATCGAAAGGCGTTTTAAAAGGCGATTAGCTTGCCTTTTAAATTCCTCGTCTTATCCATGCCTGACTTTTTACGACCTGTTTAAGGTGTTAAGTTTTAGCATATATCATTTTGTGCTAAACAAGATTAACTTTTTTGTTTCAAATCTAAATTTGGTTGATATTTTTAACTTTGGATTGATAAAAACACAAACAATACTCTAACTTGCGAGGGTCTTACAGATGCTAAGTTTGTCTAATTGATGTCAGTTTAGTGGTGCTGAGTTGCAAGGGTACTAAAATTTAATAGTTTAGATATTTGTCAAGATTAAAGTTGGGAAAAGTTGCAAAGTAAAGCCATTTTTTGGTAATTTTTAACATGGAAGGAGAACAGATGAGGATAGTGGTAATATAAGTATTTTAAAAGTTCAATAATTGTACCATGTTAAATCAATCTATGGACTGAGACTATTGAGTCATAATGAAATACTTTAACATAAATTTAACTTTAACTATGGTTACAGTTTAGAATTGCAATCAACCAATATACTTAAAAAACAAGGATTTGTATATAAACCACAATTGCATAAAGTTGTGATATATTAATTTAAGAAACTTGGTAAAGCCTAATAGTACTCTATATAAAGATTCGTATGTTTGGAATTTTAAATATATATAGGTCTGAACAAAACTTAACCAAATTTTACACACGTTTATTGGATGTTAAGGCATGTCAAAGACATCATCTAGATCATAAAATAGGTGATTACACTGATTGACACTAAAAAACTTTCCAAGTCAAGTGTAATTAATTCCTATTCAAGTTTGATGTGAAATAAATGAATATGATATTAAAACGTTTAGTTGGCTCACATTCTCTTGTAACACAGGATTTCCTTTTATAAATTTTTGACAGAAGGAAATAATTTAAAGTTTCTATTTTTAATATTGTTAAAAATACAGGTTGGCAACACTGAGCAACCTAATTTTGTTCCTAGAGAAGCCCTTTGGTTTAAATAAACATCATTTGTTGCGCTTAAGAAACCTATCTGCTCTTATTACTCAGTAATTTGCTGCATTTTAAGTTATAGTAACATCCAGTTTTCAGAGGGAAATATGAAATGGATATAACAAGCACAAACCTTTATTTTTTCATGGGACAAAAGATATGTTCAAAACATGTTTTTTTAAATAATTATTATTTGGTTTATATCTCAATTAATTTACCTTAATATGCTTTGTAAATGTGTTAATAGTGTGAGTAATTTTGCTGTGTATGAATTGACTTTTACATCTCTAAAATGTTAATTTGCCTTATTAATAAAGGCATAATATTATCATTATTTAGACTATAAGATAGATGATTAAAAAGTTTGGGTTACCACAAATATTTTGTAATAAATTTGAGGTAAAGATAAAGTCGCTTGTGAAGTCTTTAAAACTGTTCACAATTTTTGGTAAATTAAAGAGCTGAAAATTATATTCTAGCTGATAATTAACTTCTAAGGCTATACCAAGAGTAGGTTGTAATATCTTACTGAAGATCCACTTTCTGCACTCTCATATTAGCTTCTTTCCAAGCAAATGTAGTGCTTTGTTTGTAAAACATGAAGAGAGCTTCCATCAAGGTTTTTCAACAATGGAAATAAGAAATCAGGGTAAGTGGAGCTCACCTATGCTTGAAGACTACTAATGAAATGTCATGAGAGATGTGTCATAGTCAAAATTTATTTATAAGTATGAGCTTTCAATCTGCGTGTGATAGTACCTAGTGAGAAATTCAGAATGACAGGGGCATAGTCAGCCTAGTGACCTTGGAGGGGGGCATCTTAGGTTCATGTAAGGGATAAATCTGGTCAAATAAATATTAAATGCCCCACAACAACCCAGAAGGATTCAATGGAGGCAACTGTGGGTCCTACTGGGGTAGCTCTTATGGGCAGGAGAGGCAGGGAGAATGTGAAAATTGGGAGCTTTGCACTCAAGTTCTCTTCTGAGTTGAGCGCCACTATTAAACTCTGAAACTATCTCTTATAGATCCTTTTAGCTCCCTTGATTTTATTGAACATGTTCTTTATATGTGCAACCAATAATCATTGATAAATAATCTTTTAAATATGTGTGTGGTTGATGCAAGTGTGGAGACTAGTATCCAGTTGACTAGTTCATAAACCAGGTATTACTCCTGCTCTGAAATCTCCTTTGAACAGGTACAACTCTCCTTCAATCCACTGGTGAAGCTTAATCACACTCCAGATAAAAAGAGAATTCTCCCTTCAACTCTTCCTCAGAGTTGGCAACTTCTGGACAACAACTGAATTTAACATACTGACAGCAGGTTTAGAGATTCTAATGGAACTTCTACTCTTAAGGCTTGACTTCTAATTCTGAATTAAAATTTTCTCCTTGGACATAACTGGCAATTATAGTTCAGTGGCCTTCTTAGTAAATTTCTCTACCTTACTCACTATTTTACATAGCAGAAGCAGAGAACTTGGCAGCGATATTTAGCACAGGGATATATGGCCCCTCTACTCTAATCCCAAAAGTAATTAAAAACAAAAAATGTATGTTAAACTAAATACATATAAGACTTATCAATTCTGCTTTTATTAAAATATCCTCTAAGGGAACATATAGGGGATTCAGCACCCAACTCTTCTGTTGGCTCCTCACTGGGAAACGGTGGCCTTTGCTGATGAATTCACCCTCCAGGGTAGCACAAAATGATGATCTTCCTCATTGGGTTGGTTGGGTTCTCACCACTACTCAAATGCACCCTTCTCTGGATTAGGATAAAGAATGTGATTCAACATCTTTGTTCAGCCCTAGAGATTCACCCTTATCAGGTTAGCAACCTGCTTAGGTAATGAGACTCTTGCCCATAACCAGCAAGTCACAATACCCAAAAGGACAATTTGCCAGTTGCTATAAAGGTGGCATCACTTACCTAGCAACTAATAAATTTCTTTAGTTGATAAATAATAAAACACAATCAACTCCCACAAGACAATTTAATTATCAATATGAAAATTGACAACTTAAATTGTTGTTTATTATAAGGGGCAATACCCAACAAAACATTATCAATCTGGAAGATCAAAACTCAGTGATTGATAAATATAAATTTGAGATAATTTGCCAAACAATAGTCATCATATAATAATGATAACTCCCATATCCACTAAAGGGCCTTGACCCCTAGCAGATTTGCAGACTTATAATCATTGTCATGCAGGATAATATGGTCATATCAAAAGATCTTAACAGAGGTGGATGACTTATCCAAGTCTTAAAACTATTGGTCATATTATGTGAACATATCAAATTGATATCTGACCATATACTGGCAGATTTCACTGAATAAAAGGTAGATCAGCATTGTAAATTGAAGTCACAGGGATGTACATCATTTATGATAGATTGGCAACCATGATCAGAAACACAAATAAATATATGCTCACATAGAACGTAAAGTGACGCTGTTATGTCTCATAACATGATTTAAATTTGTAAGTCTTGAGAGCAATGATAAAGTATAGAAGTTCAAAGAGATAAGTTGGCTGCCCTCCCTGGACTCAGATATATATTGGATCAACGCTGGGTTCAGGCCAGAAAGCCAGATTGATCCCCAGAAATTACATGATGCAATTTAAGATGTTATATTAATGGTGCTAAAAATTACACATTACAGTTTAAATGATTACAGTTTGTTATGTTTGAGTTCTAGATGTGTATTTGGCTAATTTACAAAGTCTATTATACTGAAGAGGAAAATACAGCTAACTTTTAAGTCTTGAGTTCACACTAATTTGATATATAAGAACAATTGATGGTGCATTGTACCAGTCAAATTTCTTTAGGCCTTAGCAAAGTGATCCAGTCCCACCATCCTAATTTTTGTTAAAATAGTGTTTCTCTGACTAGTCTCTCTGTTGGTCATCTCTCTTCCTTTAGATAAAGGCTGCCTTTATATTATTAACTGTCCAATGCTACATTTGGCTGACCTCACATTTTACCTCCTAGTTGGGGTATTCTGGGTTTATCTATAAGCTATATGGGTTTTGGCAGAGGAATGGATAGCATAGCGAAGTAGTTCCTGCTCCACTCTGTGTCAGGTTTTGATTGAACAGGTTCAAAACCAGCACAGGCTAAAAAACTTGCATGGTATATTTGTCCCAATGTTGACACGCCTCCTATACTTTTCTATATGGGTTTTAATGGTACAAGGTGGGGGTTTCTTATCATTTTTATGGGCTTGCTTTAGAGAGTTAGGGACATTCTCCTTACATTTATAACTAACCATATTATACTTGTGAGAAAACTTTTCTCTCTCGTTGCAATCACTTTTGCAACTTATTCAACTCAAGTCTGATTCTAGTTTGATAATCTCACAGAGGAGATTAGTCTGCGCCCATGTCAGGGAGCAGTTGGGCAAGTAAGGTAAGAGGAGCAGGTGGTAGGCCCGCGGCCTCAAACATTCAAAAATGCCCTGGAGAAACTGGCATAATAGAAAAAAATAAAAACTGGCGGTCACTACTTCCCCAGAAATCCTCACTTGGCAAGCGTGATGCAACCAGTACATCAACATGCCACACTTTCAACCACTCTCATCGGTGGAATATGGAGTCTGTATGTTTCTGGACATCCAACAAACAGCTTTATGGGAAAAATTTTGTGGGGATGTGCACACTTTTTTCCTGACCGCGGTGTACGTCGCACCTCACTCCATGTCATGCAGTTGGCTGGACCTCAGTTTTGAAAATAAGGAGGCAGCAGATGAAGCTGCTGTGTTGTGCATAGTGATTGACCTCCCCGAAGGGCAACAGGTCATCAAAACCAAATGCACCAGATGGACAAAATCCAACCAAATTTTCCTCACGTTTGACTTTTTGCCTACTATGGTAAAACGTGCCATTTTGGAGCAGCACCTGAAAGATGGTCTCACCGTATATGGCGAAATACAATCTTTTGAGATGCAACGCTTTATATTGATGCCACACCTGTGCACTGGCAAAGCCATCACAGTTCTGACCCCAACTGAGGAGATTGCAAAGGACCTAACCCAGATCTCACACTCCACATATATCAATATTGAATGGCATACCACCCACCCTTTCCGGGTAACTGTGGACAGTGCACCCCCCATCTGCACCCATTGTGATGCGTTCAGCCATAAGGCACATGCATGCCCCACCAAGGAGGGCATCACATTCCAAGAGCACCCCTCAGCGGCCATGGCCAGCGGAGAGGCGCACTACAAACCAACCACAAGCACCAAAGAGGCTTTCCCGTGGGGAGCACAAGGCTGCTACCTACTGTTGAAACCTATCTCCCCACAAGAGCGGAAGAAGGCCAAGCAGGCCTGCAAGGCCATGGCCAAGGAAGCGGCCAAAGTCACCACTGCTATCCCACACTCCCAACGCCAGGAGGACATCGAAACCTTCATGGCGGAAGCAACTTGGGAATCCCTCAACCAATCAGATTGGGAAGCCCATGCTGATTGGGCCACCCAATCTGAGGATCTGATGGGTGACTCGATCTCACCCAATCTTTGCAACCAAGCTCTGGTTAAGACTGACTTGGGGTCCAACCTACCTGAAAAAAAAATTTTGACCTGAACATTGGTGCACCAAACTCATCCGCACTGAAAAAAATTCATTTGATGTCAGGGAAACAAAAAGTGAAGGCAAAAGCCAACACAAAACTTTCTGCTAAAATCAACAAAACTACCAATAACATTGCTGCAAACACCTGCACTGCCGTGAAGGCCCAAGGGGATCTAGAGGAGGCTAGTGGGCCCAGGTGCCCACCCCCTCACACCTAAGGTGCAATGGGGGAAACCTTCACTTTAGGGTCGTTGAATATCGCCAGACTCATGGCCTCACCATCCCAGGCTAGGAAACTGAGTTTTTTAAAAAAATTTACCCGTGGATATCCTGGCCATCCAGGAGTCCCACTGTCCATGAGGTTCCGAGGATACTTGGAAAACCATGCTCCTCCCTTCCCTATCCTTTTAGTCAGAGCACTGTGGGGTGCTAGTTTGGAAAAACAATCTTTTCAAATTTTTATCATCAGAATCCTTCCTCAATGGCCAAGTCCTCATTGCCACTTTCTCGTGGGCTGATGTGGTGCATGCTATCATCAACATCTATGCCCCAACCTGTTCATGAGAGCGTCATGAATTTTTTTATTGGTTAAATCTCTCCTGCTACCCCCAGACCCTTTTGTAGTCGGCGACATGAACTGTTGGCTAAACACACCCACGGACCATTGGCCTTCCTCCTCCCACGCCCCCAGGGTCATGTAGAACTTTGCGTTTTAAAGGCCACCCTTGGGTTAATAGATGCACTGCCGCGGCAAGCCCTGCTGCTCAAAAACATGATGTGCCCCCACGTCCACAATGGCAATCAAGGACCATGACCCACATCAACCTTATCCTCATGCCAGCAAAATTCCAACCTCACATTTCCCACTTCCAAACAACAAAAATTGAATTCTCTGACCACCGGCTGGTCTTGATAACCTACCACCTACCTGTCACAGTGGCTAAGGCCCCACATTGGTGCAAACTCCACCCTCCCAAACTTGCGTCGCCAGGTTTTTCCACTTGGGTGGAATCAGCAACTTTGGCAAAAGAGTTTGTTACACCGTTTTGCGTGGACCCCATCTCCACATGGTCAGCCTTCAAAGAGGGTACCATCCGCCACTCTCGCCACCTCTCCTCCTGAAACTCATGAGCCACATCAGCCGTCATTTCGCGCGCTCTGGCAGAGTTGGCACACCTGGAGTCCAGCATCCCAGCCACAGGCTACAGCCCTGCATGGGGCCAGAAGTGGGTGGAAGCAGCCACCCACCTCAACGTGCTTGAAAGGCAACACAAACATTGGGTTTATGTTCAGTACAGGGCCAAACGCATTACAGAGGGCGACAAGTGCACCGCATATTTTTTTAAAAAAATTTTGCACCATGCCAGAGCGTGGCCTGCACACAGGTGTGAAGATTGGATGATTCTGTCACGGATACGCCAGACAAAGTGGCAATCAAAATACAAAAGTATTACTCCAAGTTATACCAATCCAATCCAATTCAGCTGTCCGAAGTGGCGGAATTTTTTGACCAAACCCACATCTGCACCGTTTCCCAATACCCAGAGATAAAGAATTTGATTAATCCAAATGAACTATGGACAGCCATCCGCGGTGCACCAAATCAGAAATGCCCAGGCCCAGATGGATTTCTATATGAATTCTATAAAAAGTACTTCAAATATATATCCCCACTGCTGCTTGCCTCACTAAAACAAAGCCTTCTGGAAACGCGCCTCCTACCAGGAGGACAAGAGGCCTTCACTGTCACACTCTTCAAGAAAGGGGATAAGCTAGACTTAGCCAACTGGCGCCCCATTTCTTTAACTAACACGGATACAAAAATTTTAACAAAAATCATGGCTAACCGTTTAGGGATTGTAGCATCTGCTACCATCTCCCCAGAACAATTCAGTTTCATACCCAGAAGGTCGATTTGGGACAACGTGCACTCTGTGGCTAATGCATGCCAGTCCACAGCCTCTGGGGCACTTGTATTCTTGGACCAACAGAAGGCCTATGATAGAGTAAACTGGGAATATCTCAGGGCCTGCCTCCATCAATTCTGCTTACCCCCTCGCTTCATCAACTGGGTAATGCTGCTCACAGAATCTGCAACAATGGCAGTGCGTGGCCCTGGCTTCCTCACAGAAGTAGTCCGCCCTCAAAGGGGCCTACGCCAAGGGGACCCCCTTAGCCCACTCCATACAACTTCAGCCTTGACCCACTACTTCGAAATGTGAATGCCCAACTCACTGGGGTCCATGTACCAGGCCAAGCCCCAGTCAAGATGATGGCGTTTGCAGACGACTGTATGGTTGGGGTGTCTAATAATAAAGACGCACGCGCGCTTGAAGCTCTCATCCAGGAGTATTCCCGGGTAAGTAATGCTGCACTGAACGCTTCCAAAACTGAAATCATCCTCCTTGGTCAGTATCAAACCTGCTGGGCCCCAGCGACCAGTGCCCAGCCTGGCCCATCTGCTCGTACACATGCTTGCCCTCCCTGCTCACCCCACACCGCCCCACTAGTGCTCCCCTTCATGCCACGACCTACCATAGGGCCTGTCCGCCATCTGGGCGTGTGGGTGGAGGCAGGCGGGTATGCATCAGCAGTAATGGAAAGTTGTATTCTAGACAACGTGACAAAGTGCATCGCCTCCCCCAGAGCCCACCCTACTTCCCTTACTGGCAGGGTTGCTTAGCCAACTCTATGCTCCTCTCCAAAGTCTGGTTTGGAGCCCACGCCATCCCCTTCTCCCCAGGCTTTTTCAAATCCTTGTATGCCCTTCTGCAAGGATGGCTTTGGTCAGGCCGCCCACCACCAGTACGGCTAGAGGTCATGTTTGGCCCTCATCATCATGGTGGCATGGGCCTGCTTGACTTCAAAGCCCATGCTGCCAAGATCCTGGGCACCTGGATTGCAGCTGTCACCGCCCCTATGCTCCCCTCCCAACACTGGTCCCGCGCAGCCCGCTCCAACTTCTCCCGCACCTTGGGCCTTAACAATCCATCGAACCCTCACTCCCTGATGAAATACCTGGCTTCACACCCATCGGCCACAGGTCCTCACGGGACTAAAACTCACTACAAACGAATCCTCCTCTCCATGCGGAGCGCTGAGTGGAGAATTTGTATTAGTGGACACACAGCCCAGAGAGGCCGCCCCTCTCCTCAGTTCACACAAGAGGTACAGGAGCTACCCATCCAAGATGGCGTGATCCCCACACGGCCCCATGTCCTATCCAGGGTGGACTACCTGGACATAATGGACATCCCTTACTCCATTAAGACTCAGAAGACTATTTAGAAACATGCACACCATCCTCTGTTGCAGCCTCAAATCCGTTCCCATGTGTGGCGCTGCTTGAGGTAAATGTACTGTACAGCTGAGCGCTCTAACGCTTTACACTCATCCTGCGTTATGTGTGGCTCGTATGGAACGCTGTTCCACCGCATGGAGAAGTGTCCTACCTCTAAAGTGATATGGCGCGAAGTTCAACGTCTGCTTGGCCAGGAACAAACACATCCCTTCAGTCTGTCAAGAGATATGTTTGCTTTATCAATGGCCTCCCCCTTCCACCCTCCCTCCGTGCTCTGGTGGTTGCAATCGCCATGTGGACTATACACACGATTGTCTTGGATGCCATCGCAGGCTCCACCCCCACCCTCCCAGAAGCTGTCCACAGATTCTGGTCTCATTTGGTGGACCACTTTCAGGCGTGGATATTTGGATACCTCCCACCGCGTCGCTGACAGCTGGTCTCCTCCTGGTTTCCAGTTTGGTTCATCAAATCAGACCCTTTCATCCACACGTGTTCAATTGTGGCTACGGCCCCTTCACACGTTCCCTCCCCCTCCCCATTGTGGCATTCCCGCTGGCAACAAGAGATAGCATCGCTTCTCTGGGGTGCCTTCCCTGTTACTAAGTTTTGTTTCTTTCAGGTCAAATTTGGAAGTGTCCGTCCCATGGTCAGCCTTTCTTGCAATAAATTAAATTTAAATTAAATTATACTTGTGGGAATCTTTTTATGTATGGGCCTTTACTTATAGAAGTAATTGAGTGTGTTGACTGTTTATCAAGGTCACAATTTTTCATAAAATGCCATTATTATTCAATTTGGTGGTGTCCCAGCTCAGCCTTTCTTTTTTTACTACGCCGTGGTAAGGCTCTTTCCCTTTCTGCAAGTACATGGTAGGTCTTAACTATTCAAGGTACTGCTGCCCAGGCTTTTATTTTTCTAGTTTTATAAATTTATTTGAGGCACAATGACCAGGGGACTGACATTACCAATACAAAAGAATAAAGCCTAAAACAAATGGGGTGACAAAACAAAACCAAAATAAAACCAAACTAGAACCTCCAACCAGGAAAGGAGTGGAAGACCTCTAACCCACCATGGAAGAGGGGAAGGAGGGTCAGGCGGCTCAACGTCAGGTGCAGCAGTGACAATAGCAGTGACATGATTGGTGAGGTAGATATAAGCCAAGAGCAAGGGTTTTGGGACATCAGCATAGTGCGGGTTGAGGGTGCAAACAAAAGGATTGAGATGAACAATATCAGCCTGGAGGATAGCTTCTACAGATTCTGCTAGATAATGTTCAGCTTAGAGGTGGGCATCAGTAAATAGCGCAGAATCAGCAAAACTTTTTGGGTGATTTTAGGTTTAAGGTTAAAGGCTGCAAGGCTAGAAACATATGAGGCAGTGTTGGAGGCGGTCTAGGCCAACTTGGTGATTTCTTTGTGCGCTACATCAGGAAAATCCTGGTGGAAATTAGGCAGATGTAACCAGTTTAAGAATTCATAAGCAGATTTTGCCACCGATTTGTGGAGGAGGGGATTATGGGGCGAGTCCACCGCTGCTAAGGCAAGCTGGTGGTCACTTTGGAAGGGGATGACATTGGGTTTAGGGGCATAACGTCTGGGAGGGAGAAGATTGTCAAAATCAGAATTTAGAAATTCAGAAAAGTCATAGCCATCCATGGGGCTTTCACCTAATTTTTTCTAATTATCCAAGACAATTACACCTGATTTGTCAACCTCATCCAATATGGCCCAAGTATTTTGGTTAACATTATCAGTTAAGGCTGAATAAGGGCGGTTGGTAGTTGGTGAATGGGAAGTTTTTTTGTTGGCAAACAGTATTCCATGCCTAATTTGGATTGGCATGTTGGAATGCAGGTGGGTGAGTGTGGCTGGAGGATTTAGAGAGAGCAGATTTCCCACTCTGGCCCTACAAGCGAGGGCGTTGAGGGGGAGATGGAAACAAAACATCCCATTCAGATGCCGGTGACAAGGGGTCCAAAACAGCAGAAGGATTGGCATGGAACAGAACTTCTTACAGTGGTCTAACCCAAAGCAGAATAGACAAGTTTGTCATCTGTTGTTGACCTGTTGTAATGCTTACTTGACCTTATAGAGGGCACCAACAGCAGGGACGAGGCTGTGAGGCAGGAGGTCCAAAAGGTCAAATTGCAGGACCTTCCTAACCTTAAGCGTACCTTATATTAATGTTGGAGACAGGCTAGGTACGCCCAGGTTGGTACAAGTGAGGTGCTTAAAGCCCAGTCCCTTGTTTCAGCTCTAGGGCTAAAATGATTAAGTTTTGATTTAAAAAATGATGGGTCAATTTGGTTAATTGGGGAATGGGAGTTCAAAACCTGTTCCATTTATTAAGTTTCTGAGCTCAGGTTGGGTTCAACTTTAGTCAATTACTCAAGTAAAGTCGAATTTGAGGTATGTGACCCTTTTGGATGGAAGCGTGCGCCTATTGGTGCACTAAGGCTTGGTACCAATTCTGCTGATCCAAAATTCCCCTGAGTTGACTTAAATCTATTTGCTTGAGACCAACGTTTCTCATTGGTTATCTTAAAGTTAAATCCCATAGTTGTTCTAAATTTTTTATATGTTGACTTGGGTGCACCTGTGCGCAGACCTCTTTGAGGAGGTCCTGTAATGTGTTAGCTAATTTGTTTTATTAAAATTTATCACAGCCTCAGGTACACCACTGGTTCTACTGGGTACCCTCCAAACCCAGTAATCAGTGCACTCTACCCTTTGTACCAAACTTGGGTATGAACTGCCCTCTGGGCTACGGCCAACTTTTGAAGAATACTCAACTTATTATTTTCTTATTATGCTTAACACCCTCGCCCTAAGTCTCTTTAGCTCAAGCACCATCTGATGGGCTATTCTTATTATAACGATGACTACTAGTTCCCTTTTATTGGTCCCGTGCACAAAGCACCACCACGTTGGGATTTGGAGAGTTATAGATACTCTCTTGACACCTATGCCTAAAGAAATGCTCTGGTGCTGCGGTGATACAAGCATGCGGAGGGATTTTTTGGGAGATGGTAGTGTGGTGTGGGATAATAGTGGCAGTGGCACAAGGGGCTGAAAAGCGCCTAGTCCCAGAGGGAACTGTGAAGACAAGTTTGGGCTGAGTGCCATAAGCCAAACTCCCTGACATTAAGGCATCATACAAAATTTGGGGTGGAAGATGGAAAGGGAGGTTTGTAAATGACACCATCAGGGTGGTATCAGAAGGGAGATGAGTATGAATAGTAGGAATGGGGGTATTTTATTTGAATTAAAGGAGACATTGCTGCTGTGGCAACTTCCTCCGTTTGAAAACCAATATCAAAATAGCCCCTAAAAAGGCGGAATCAATAAATCCAGCCAGTGAAAAGGCAGCGGTGGCCAATTTAATAATTTCTTTGTTGGCATATGGGAATGAACGCCCATTGCTGACACCAAGTCAAAATTGAATGTTGGAGTGAGTAAGGGCGAGAGGATAAGGACAAGTTGGTGGATGCGCGCCAGGTGGAGTGGTAAGTCTCATGGAGGGACAAATCGGCCAGAAGAGTGGGTAGTACTATTTGAGCCCATACAAATGCGCTTCCCCGCTTGGCAGAAATGCAAGCGGTGGATCACCGCTGCCCCACATTGGAGCAGCAGGCGGTGGATCTGAGAACATCTATTGGGAAATGGACATGGCCAGATGGTGGTGATAAAATAAACTTTCGAAAATTTTCTATAAGTGAGTTTGAGCAGAATGAAGTTTCTATTTTTCTAGAGCTTTATTAATTTTAATGTAAGAAGCCCTCGCTTTCCCTCTCTTGGCATTAGGTTGCTGCATCAGTTTTTACCCGATGTCTTTGACTAGATCTTTAGACTTTTTGGAACACATTCTAAGTTTTGAAAGGTGATAGAAGGTTTAGAATGCCTTCTGGAAGCTGGTTAGCCATGTTCTCTTCCAATCAAACCTTCCATGGGCCTTTGCACCCAGTAAATTGAGACGCTTTTGGGTTTCCTAGTTATATGAATATTTTGAGCAGGTCCATGCCCTATTTTGGCTTTATATCGTCAGAATATCATTTTTCTAAAGAAGGTTAATCAGCCAGTTAGTGAACAATTGGGTATGGTGGCTCCCCATGACTCCTATGATCCCATTATGGTGCTATTCTTAGTAATTTCCCCGCCCTAACCAAGAGGGGTCCATTAATTTGGCTTTGATTGTTTCACTGGCGAGGATTCCTATAAATATTACCTTGAGAAACAACCATTCTCTTATGGAAAAGGTGGAATATATTGAAATTTGTCTTCTCTTTTGGGGAATTTTTAGGTTGACAGATGTCTTTTTAGCACTAGTGGTGCCCAACCCAAAAGGGTGAGCTCCCACGCATAAAGGGTTTACAGATGTCTAGCCCCAGGTTATTAATTAAGGGTTGTAGAAATTGGCGAAACTTGTTTCTCCCATAGGCCATTTATTAATATTGTTCCCAAATCCCCAAATTTTCTTTAAATATGGAGACTACTATCATCGCTAGGCCTTTGCTTTCAGGGAAACATGAGGGTCAGCATGGGTCTAGCCCCAAGGAGTTAAAATATAAATCACTTGATAAGCTTCTCATTCCAGAACTCCATAATTCAGATTTTTTTGAGCCCTCAGCGGGAGGGGATCTAACCATTCTGGCCTTATATAGCAATATCTAGCCAGTTATCAAATTATGTGCTATGCTTTTGCAAAGCAAAAACGCCATTTTAAACAAACTTTATTTATACATAAATAGCCCTATGCAAGCTCTTGAAGGGCTAACCTTGACCCAATTTTTGTATATCATATCACTTCTGAGAACCCTTGGCTGATTCCGACATGGTTTTCTGCACTCAGGAGGTAGAGAACATTTTAGTAAAAGAATATGGCAATATTTATGCTATTGCAGAAGATGCTGCTGAGTATGTCCCATAAGTCACTAAGTGGCGAACTATCCCACTCTCTTTCTTAAATTTAAAGACACATTCTGGTAACATTATTATGCCTAAAGAAGATCTTACTAGTATATTGTTTTGCTTTTCTGCTATGATATAATAAAATTAGGATATTTTTTTGCTTTTTAATACTCTTTATTTCACTTTAGGGAAATTTAGGACAACCATTTTGGTGGACACTGATGCCTCTGAGAACTTTATTGATCAATACCTAGTTGACTACCTTAGGTTATGGTACTTACAGGTGGTATGGTAAGGGCAAGTGCCTCCCAGAGTAATCCTATTTTGAAAGTTCAGTAGCCTTTAGATTATCAATTTGGTAAGTAAAAACTGTCTGATTACTTCTTGGCATTCAAAAACCTTCTTTAAATATCTTAGTAGTGCAGTGGTGGCTAAAATTTAATATTAATACCAATTTGAAGGCCAAAACCTTAACCTTTTCCTTGAAGAGAGGAAAGGAAATAATAATTTCCATGTGTGAAGTAGACACTCTGAGAAATTTGCCCCGATGGATCATTGTACATAAATTCTGACTTGCACCTCTGATTAAGCACACTTCACAAGTTCCTTTACCATCCTGTTTTCAGAAATAGAGTCTTCATTCGAAGCAGCTTCAGCAAATGCCTTAAACAATCATTAGAGATTGGTTAATCAAAACTCACAGTTAACCTAGTCTGCATTTTCTCCCCAATACAACATTTGACTCTGTGGGTAGAGGCAGCAACAGATTTTTGAGTTACGGAGCAACTTGTTAAGGGATTCATCTTTCGACGTTCCTCTATAATATGCTCCCCACTTCTCTTTGTGGAAAAAGCCGATGGTACTCTACGCCCTTGTGTAGACTATGGTGACTTGAATAATGTCACCATACCTAATCTGCATCCTATTTCATGGAGGCACAAATTTCATACTATATGTAGAAGGCTAAAGTCTTCTCCAAACTGGATTGCTTGAACGCCTTTAACCAGAACAGTATCATGAAAATGACGGAAGAAGTTTAGACTGACCTGCCAGTCAGGATGCATAAGTGCCCAAAAGCAAGCCAGAATGCCAGAGGCATTGCCGCATGTACAGCGTTGTATGGAGCTGTGAATTGGGAAACAATAATTCATTGGTGTAGGCAATTGTGAAAAGCAATCCAAAAACAAACCAAATGGAGACAAACCCATACACTGGGGGTCTCGCTGCAGGAGTTATACCACTGGGATAGTTTCTACAGGGTTACTGGTAGGTTGGTTCAATATAACTGATGAGATAAGGATGCGGATCCTTGCTTGGAAATGGTGGATGTAAGGCCACAAGATCCCAGTATATTGATGGCGGACAATTTTAATGAGGGGGTTGAATTGCCAGAAGTGTCAGGCTCGCTGAATCCAGTTGACAATGGTGGAAGCCATAGTAATCATCAATACTGGTAAGGCCCATCTGGTATAGGGACTGACAGGCCACCAGGGAAATGCCATTGAGACTACGGCCAGAAGGATATCAAAAAAGATAAAAATTAATAATTTTTGTGGCAGAAATTTATTTAAAGAAAAATAAAGAAAATCAACCAGCAACCATCTTAGTGATATGCAACTGATTAAATAGTAATCAATTGATGTGGAACAAGCAGAGATCAGGTCCCTCAAGTTCGACCTAACTGGAGAATTTTTTAGGGAGGGGGGCAGATAATCTCAATGGGAACCAAAATTGAAGGATTTTGTGGCAAGCCAAGTTGCTGTTAGTTTGACCCTGAACGCCTGAACTGAGGCTTGACTGCATTTTTGTCAGTTGGCATGACAGCGTCTGGCCCGCTGAGCAACAGGAATTCCCCAGGGCCACCCCACGTAGAGGCGGTCCCAATTAGTTGGAAATGGGTTCAGGATGCTCAACCTGCCTGTACCCGGTTGCTGGGCCATTTTTTTTGTCAAGAGAGTTGCATTGGCCGCAACTTCCAATTTTTCCAGATAGAGGTTTCAAACTGATGTCTATGGTTTCTGATGATACTGTCTGCACGTTGGGGATCATGCCTGATGATTTTGAGAGGGGGTTAGCTTTGGCGATCATACTGCAGGCTGAATCAAAACTGTTGGCGATTCCAGATGATAAAATTAATCTTTGTCCCTTTTTGACTATGTGGGTTCTGATTGTTGGTCTTGATTGCCATCAGTTTTGGACCAATTAACTTCAATTTGGTGATCTCGGCGCAGATTTCCTTAATATGACAGAAAAATTCGGCTGAGGTGAGCATTGATACCAGGGGAGGAATATAAAGAGGGAGAGCCATTACCCAGCGCTCATCTATTACGTGGGAAAGATCACCCTGGGTGACGAGGGGTAACACCACCCTCTTTGGACCCCTTTTATTCAGAAATGGGAAGATCGCCCAATCCACACACAGGGGACGTTCCCTGGACTTAAAATCAGCATCAAAAATGGCAGGAATGGCTCATTGCATTCTGTACTAGGAAGGTGATTTCCTAATTCTGAATATTGTCTTTTGGCTATAGAATTCACCTGCAATTTTTGATAATTGTTTAATGTGGCATTCGGAGAGCTTTTAGAGCATGTTCTGTAACCTATATGGACTTTTGAATCTCTCTCCTGATCAAGAATCCCATGGATTCCCCATTAGTAAGTGGTTGAGCATTTGAGAGCAGCAAAATTGAAGCTGAAAATTATTGAGTCTCTGTGCAACAGTTCTTTTATTTGTAGCCAAAGTTTAATATGGGCTTAAAGCTGAAAACTAGATGAGAGTTCAATGAAGATGAAAAGATGGGGCGAAAATAGACTACTTTATAAGTTAAAAGGCCTTGATATTCATAGAGTGAGTGGGGACACAATTCTTGGAGAGCCTTCATGGTCCCATATGATCAGAAGCTTTTGACCGCCTTCCATATCAACCACCTGGTTGACGCCCTCATTGATCTGTATTGTCATCAAAACCACATAGATGGGAGTCTCGCCACTAAAGCCTTTAAATTTGGGGGTGCAATTTCATAAGGCATCTTTTTTGATTTTTGTGCGCGTGATGCTTCCTGATCAAAATTCTCATTGGTGCCTTCAGGGACAGTTTTCTGATAATGAGGGTTTGAGAGTCAACATATCAGTGCTCAATTTAGGAGTAGGAATTTCAACTTTCTCATCATCTTAGATCCTAACAAAGCCCCCTTCAAGATCAAGCCAGAGGGGGGTATAGGGCCATAGAAATTGGCCACGTGCCCAATTCATTACTTTCCCTTAATTGATGTCGGAAATGGAGCACTCATAGCTCACTTATGAAAGATCTTGTCGGACCTGGACCAAAGAACGTTGATCTTATTCTGTTGACTTCTGGGTCAGTGTAGAAAAGAGATCTTGGTCATCTAATTGAAAAACTAGTAAGGAGGGTCGGATGACATTAAATTAAGATATCTCCCTTTCTGTGGTGGTGACAATGCCTTGCATGGCTAGGGCTATAAGCCAGAAAATCCCATTGGACAAGGCCCTCATGGGTAAATTAGAGTTCTCAGGTATAAACTACTAAGGACCGGCTGAACGCCACTGGTAATCAAGGACCACGCCCATATATAGTTTCAAAGGGGACATCTTGATGATTTAATGGTTTTTTATTTGGTAAGTAACCAAGGCGCTGGGTAAGTAGTGGTTTCAGTGAGTAGGATCAGAGGCGGCCATCTTTGCAAAGTAGAAATGAGTGTTCTGTTCGCACATTCCACCACAATATTAGTTGAGGGGTTATAGAGGGCGATGAAACTTTGAATAGTTCCAAAAAGCAATGTTAGTTCTTGAACTACCTGTGAGGCAAAAATTAGCTCATTGTCCAAAAGTAAAGTTTTTGGAGATTCATTCTGGAAGAAAACAGATCGAATAATGAATAATATCATGGCCTTCATGGTGGCAGAAAGAACAGAAATCACTTCGATCCATTTGGTCAAATGGTCCATGGAAAAGAATATATTTATGGACATGTAACCCAGTGTGCAGAGAACCCACCACATTGATGCTGACAACATTGAAAAGTCTTGATGGAGCCACGACTGAATGTTAATACTGAGGACTGGCCCAGTCCTGGGACTGACAGGTCATATAAGCCTCTAAAGCTTTTTGGATGGTCCCAACCATCTGATCCCAATAGCATCTTATCTTGAGTCAATTGTGGGTCTTTGTCATGAAAACAGCAGAAGTTTAGACTGGCCTGCCAGTCAGGATGCATAAGTACCCAAAAAGCAAGCCAGAATGCCAGAGGCATTGCCGCATGTACAACGTTGTATGAAGCTGTGAATTGGGAAACAATAATTCATTGGTATAGGCAATTGTGAAAAGAAACCCGAAAACAAACCAAATGGAGACAAACCCAGACACTGGGGGTCTAGCTGCAGGGGATGACACCACAGGTATAGTTTCTAAAAGGTCACCGGTGGGTGGGTTTAATACAACTGAGGAGACAAGGGGGCGGATCATTGCTTGGAAATAGTGGATGTAAGGCCACAAGATCCCAGTATATTGATGGCGTAATTTTTGAAATAAAGGGGTTGAATTGCCAGAAGTATCTGGCTTGGTAAATCCAGTTGACGATGGTGGGGGCCATAGTAACCATTAGTACTGGTAAGGCCCATCTGGTATAGGGACTGACATGCCACCAAAGCAATGCCATCGGAAATATGGCCAGAAGGATATTAATAAAGTAGATTATTGATAGTTTTTAGCGGCAGAATTTTATTTAAAGGAAAGTGAAGAAAATCTACCAACAATTTTCTCAGTGTGATGCAACTAATTAAATGGTGGTTTATTGATGTGGCAACAAGCAGGGATAAGGCCCTAAGTTCAAGCTAACTGGAGAATTTTTTGGGGAGGGGGGCAGATAATCTCAATGGGAACTGACATCAAGGGATTTGGTGGAAGGCTGAGCCACTTTCAGTTCAATCTCAAACGCCTGAACTGAGACTCAACTGCATTTTTATCAGTTGGCGCGATGGCGCCTGGCCTGACAAGCAATGGGAATTGCCCAGGGCCACCCCATGTAGGGGTGGTCCCAATTGGTTTGAAACAGGTTTGGGATGCCCAAACCATCTGTGCCCAGTTTCTGGGCCGTCCATTTGTCAAGAGTTACATCAGCTGCAACTCCAAATTTGCCAGATAGAGTTTTAAACTGATGTTGATGGTTTCTGATGATACTATCTGAATGTTGGGGATCATGCCCAGTAATTTGAGAGGGGTTAGCTTTGGCAATTGCGCTGCTGGCTGAATCAAAAATGTCTGCAATTCCAGCTGATACTTTTATCTTTATCCCTTTTTGACTATGTGGGTTCCAATTGTAGTGCTTGTTTCCAATTATTTTCAGACCATTTGACTTCAATATGGCGATCTTGGCAGATTTCTCTGATCTGGCGAACAAGTTTGGCTGAGGTGAGCATGGGCACTGGGAGAGGGATCCAAAGAGGGAGAGATGTTACCCAGCGCTCATCCATAACGTGGGCGAGGTTAGCCTGGGTAACGAGGGGTACAGCCACCCTCTTTGGAACCTTTTTACTCGGAAATGGGAAGAGTTCCCAATCTATGCACAGGGGACATTCCCTGGGATTTACAGTCTTCTTTACTGCCATGTGTCCACTGGCATGTGTCCTTCAAGAATGGCATTAGTTTAGGAAGAAGGGAGGATATAAGGGAGCCATATCTTGTTAATTTTCTTATATAGCATTCCTTCCTTAATTTGAGTGTCTCAGGTCATTTTCAGAGCTTGTCTTGGACCTTGGGATTCTATAATTAACATTGCTCAGTCTGGAGAATTAGATCATACTTTCAGTATTCTTTAGGGGTCAAGGTTCTAGTACCAGCATCCTCTAGAGACCATTGGAGTTCTTTTATATTTCTCCTGAAAAATGGATAATAGTAAAATTGTAATTCTAAAGCCTTAAAGCTCATCTTGCTAGCCATCCATTTTGGTCCGTTGTCTGCTATAACCAATGGTGTGAGGAATGGTCAGTGATGACAGTGAAATTGGTGCCATATAAGTTGAGCCAGAAATGCTCAATCACCAATAAAACACATCCAGGAACACACGCTTGGTAGCACTGCAATTTCTTTAGGCCTTGATCAAGGTCTTGATAAAGTAAGCCACTGGGTGATTGACCTGCTTCTCAATGTGTTGAGCTAGTATGGTCCCAACAGCAACATCAAAAGCTATAGTGAACAGCAAAAAAGTTGGTCAAAGTAAAGATTTAGTAAAATATGTTTAGTCTAAAGAGCGGTACACAGCGCATTAAAAGCTTGTTATTGTTCAGACTGCCATTTAAAAGGTAATTTATTTTTTGGAAGGTAGATAGGGGTTGGGCTAAATTAATAAACTAAGGGATGAAATGACAATAATAACTTAACATGTCAAGGTATAAATGAATAACCCTAAGGATCTGAGGGTGTAACATGTGCTTAATGGTGGCGACTTCATCTGGAATAGGCTGAACACCATCTTTTGAGTCTTTGTTACCAAAGAACTTTATTTTGGATTAAATAAAGAGCACTTAAAAGGATTAAGCTTAATCAAGTTTTTCTAAGATGGAAAAAGATTTCTTATAGGTGTTCTACATGGCCATTAGAGGTTCTCTAAAAGATAGTGATATAATCAAGGTACTTGAGGGCACAAGGTAGCTTCAAGTCCCCTAAGATCCCGTCCATGGCACGTTGAAAGGTGGAGCCACATTGCAAAGGCCTTGAGGCATCCTTGTTAGCTCAAATAGCCCCTCATTGGCTAACTGTTCAATTTTTGACTGATCTTAAAAGTCAGCTCTACTTGCTGTTATCCGCTAGCAAGATCCATGATGGAAAATTCTGTGACCCATCAAGCAAGAGAAGAGAGTTTTCAGGGGCAAGTGGTAAATTTCCTTCTTGGTAATGGAGTTAAGTTGTTGATAGTCCATCACTACACAATGTCTGCCATCCTACTTTTGAACTAACAAGAGAGGGGAAGCCCAATGGCTATGTGAAGGCACCAATAGTTCAGCCTCAGGTAGTTGCTTGAGCTCAACAGCCACCTGAGCCTCTTAGACTTTACTTTTTGGTAGGGATGGTGTGGGATCAAGACAAAAAACGAATGAAATCCCTACTTTTAAATCAAGCTGCCATAAAATTGACTCTCAAGCCCGCTTGATTGGAGCTTATCTCAACGGCACCAAACCCAATTTAAATCAGTAATCCGCGTGCATATGAGATTTGATGGAGGCGACATTGTATATCTCTTCCCCACTTCCTTAACCGCAAAAGGCGCGGCGTCCACTGCTTTGATCATGGGGTGACAATGTACAATGAGGGCGCCACCCAGGAGGTTGATCTGAAAGGCCATGAAAGATCCTGAGCGGATGTGACCACAAAGATTCTTGAGGCACCGTGTCCCTGCACATCCTATAGATATAACACATTGTAAATTAATAAGGTAGCCTGTATTCATTCCATCTTTAGGTTTTTTACCTCTCCGCAGATTTCCAGCTATAAGCAACCTTTGAACCTCAGAGGCAGTCTATAGAAATGTTATGCTGACAGATGGGAACAAATGAGTGTTGCAAAACGCCATTTGTTTTTACAAAATCATAGTTAGAGGTTGAGAAGAGGTCATAGTATTCTATTGATGTTTCTATAATTTAGCTCTTTTATTCACTAATGAGCTCTTGTTCAATAGAGGTATTGATTAGAGATACTGACAGGGGTGATTGAAGCCTAAAAATGTCTCAGACTTCCAAAGTTATGGATGTCATCTATGACCTCTACAGGAAGGAGATGAACATGAACGGAAGAAGTCTAAGGTCCCACTATCCTAGGTTTTTCAGTGAGAGTAGTTAACAGCACCAATATGGTTCCAGCATAGGCAGGATCTAAAATTATGGGACAGGTCAAGACCTCCTTGAAGGGTGGGTTGACCATGCCTCATATCTCCAGCAAGTGTCCTGAGAAGATAATGGTATGCACCTGGGTGTCAACAAGAACCTCGGACTTGAGTATAGCTGTCATCTTAGGAAAATAAATAGGCATGCTTTCTTGGCCATCTAACGCAGGTGAGGGTATTCATATTCAAGGGCCCTTTACATGATACTTAATCTGTTTAATACAGCTCTCACTCTCCAATAGGCAATCCCAAGATTTGATCTCTGTTTTGGCATCACAGTAGGCTTAAAAACCAATGAACCCAGTGTCCCAGCGGGGATAAGTATCCCTCGTCATATTGTACAATGGTGGATTAGTCTCAGAGAGACTGAGCCCCAAGGAGAAGGTCATAAATTGGTTTGTCTAATGAAATGATTGGAATATATCACTGAAAGCTTTCCAAAAGGAAATTAGTAACAAGGAATATGCCACAATGGACTTAGCGCATTGTGGCCTGGTTGTGCCATATTCCATATACTGTGGCAAGTCTGGAACAATTTGATGAGTTTAATTAATTTAGAAGAAATGAAATTCATGGGGAACCATTATCAATAATGGCGTGGACAGGGATCTTGTTGACTCAAAAAGAGATACTATTAACTAAAATTCTGATCTGCAGGGATAGAGCAAGGAACATAGGGAAAACATTATAAGAATTGTAAGCAGTATCAGATACTTTATTGTCAAAATATACCGAATTATCTTCTTTTGGTATGACAGTGATAGGCTCATAAGAGGTTGGTAAACAATACTGAGGTGGTGGGGACGAAAGGTAAGTTGGTGAGGAATAAGGCTAACAACCTGAAGATTGTGGGTTTGACTCCTTCCCTTTGCACATTGATTGGGGTGCCAGCTGAAGGAAGCTATTAGCTGTTAGTAGGTCTAATAAGCAAAAACCTTACTATGATGTAACTAGAAAAATGTGAGTTCTAATCTGGAGGTGGAAAACTTTCGTGATGGAGTTGACCCTGATCAGGTTTCATGTCGATACTTTCTTTCTCTATTTTGGCAATGTCCATCCCCTGGTCAGCTTTCCTCAAATAAATAAACAATATTGAGGCGATACAGGGATTTCAGCATAAAGTGCCTCGTCCTTCATGATGATGGCCCTTTTCCCACCTCCTCAGCAAGTCACTTCAAAAAATTTTGGCGCTATGATGGAATCTATTGAAGTAGGGGCATCAAGGTTTTTTCTTCTAGTTCTCAGCAATGTGGACCTAAGGGTGACTGGAAGCGGAGGATGCAGTAGACTTGGGATGCAAGGTAGATGCAGGAGTTTCATTAAGTGCTTCCTTAATTTTCCTGATGCAGGTAAAGCTATATTTCTGGACAATTATGTGCATCTGGACCTCAGGATAGATCCTAATGTGGAGATGACTGCAGTTATGGCGTCACCCAAGGTAATACAGTTAATGGTTACCAAAGATTGCGCTTGGATATGGAATCAGCTAGCAAACTCTACTGGACTTTCTCCTTTGTTCAGCTGAATGCCCATGTGTCAGAATTGCAGATGACCACATCATACAACCTTTTGATTAAGTATAAGACTTGATGATTAAGTTATAATTGTATAGGATCGTCAATAGTAGGCAATTAATGAGAATGTTGTTAGGCATCATCTCCAATGATATTAGAGGTCACAGACTAATGAATTATTGTCAGGCATCATCCCCAATGATATTTGAGGCCGCCAACAGATGAATTATTGTTGGGCATCATCCCCAATGATCTTTGAGACTGCTGAAAGATGATAATTTTGTTGGGCATCATCCCTGACGAAACCAAGCAATAATTATATATTGGAATAACACCCAATAGTCAAATTATAGGGAATTGTTCATAGTGATATGAATTGGAGTCATCAGAAACTACCAAAACGTTTGAACGCCGGAGAAAGAGTAGAATCGTCATCAGCCAAAACAATTGGTTTCAAGTACCTAATACCAATTGTTTGGTCCGCCAAACATCTGAGGATTGCACTGCCTAAGAAACCCAAGGCAACAGTACCTGACAAGATTTGGTGCCTAGCACTGAGGGTCAAACCAGTATAGGAGCACAAATAATTTTCAGTGGATAGCTGAAAAGTTGTGTGCCAAATCTAAAATAAAAACCCCAAATTGTTTCTTTATAAAATTAGACTAAAAAATTGATATTAACTTAATTGTTTAAACATTAGCTGTTTAAACATTACTCTTAAGAGAAGAATGCAAGGATCAGATATTCTTAGATTATTACTATCATGTCTCCGCTTGGCTCTGCGTGAAGAGAATAGGGAAAGTGTTCCCTACTAGTACCAGAACATATTCAAGATGAAGAAGCACCTCTTTTGCGTTTTACAATACTCTCAACGTGGCTTTTGGGCAATCAACAATAATAGTCTTCATACTATTATTGCCCCAGTCTATCAATATCATTCAAATAATCAACGCCAGGATCCACGGATCTGTGCAGTTGAAATCAAGGGCCAGAAGCGAGCCATCTAAGCCCAAGATTTTAACACCATGAACGCCTGTTTCTGATTGGCCAAGGTTGGTTGCTTTCAAACTTTCTGTATAGAGAGAGGTACAGAATTGTTCCCAGGTGTGTCATTCCTTAAGATGGGAAGTCATGGCCTTGTGTTCAGCACTATTAAGCAGGAGTAGATATGTTTCATCTTCTGCCAGTCCATGGCCTCCTCCATTGATCTATCATAAGCGTGCAAGAAGTAAGTAATACTTTTCTGCCCTGGGGTGAACGTCTTTTTAGAACTAGGCTTAAAATTAGTCACATGGATAGGTGAGATTATTGATGCTTGGAACTGGTGCAGGCTTGGAAATCTCAGTTTCTACTTAGTCATGAAGGACTTGTTGATCCAATCATATTATTCCTCTAAGTCTCCTGAATGTTATACCCAGTTCGGTTTAGATATGTAATAGAGGCTTTATAAGAATACTGTTCCTTTAGTGCTTGAATCTTGGCACATTGGAGGAGCATCTGAATCTCAAAGTTGCTCAAACGAGTTTTAAACCCATGACAAGTTTGTTCAAATTGTGTGATATGACTATTGGTGAGCTTATTAGTGCACCGAAATTTTATCTCATTTAACAAGGCTAATCAAAACTCTGGTCTCAAGAGGCCCTTCATCTACTCTAAGCTTGCATTCTTGAGCCACATTACATATCTGATACCATAAGGCAGCAAGCTTCATTAGTACGCTCAGTTTCCAGGAGTCGTTAGGGTCACCAGGAGTAGTTACCACAGGACTAAAAGGCCCTTGTGGTCCACAGGGCCTTCTGGACCTTCTGTTCCTTGGGGCTTTATAGGCCCTTTACTTCTAGAAGCAATATCACAAAAGGTTAACTCCTGGTAGTGCTGCTGGAAGATCCTCACTATGTCTTTGATTCAGTTGAGGTGCAGGTTCCAGACAGCCTCAAGGAGTTGCACATTTTGATGAGGCTGGTCATTGGGATAACTTGAAATTCTTTATCTAACATGGCAAGTTGATTACAAGCCTCGATTATTAACTAAAAGCTATCAATAATGGCTTCCAAATTGTTATGAACAAAGGAGGATGTCGCATTATAGAATTTGGCAATATTTGAGTGTAGGGTTTTATTAAACCCTAGCTGTCATGATTATTCATGGTGTCGCAACCCAACTACTTGTAGTAGAAGATGTATGGCCAGATGGACAAATCTTAGTAGATAGCATTAAGTACCTAAAGCCAATTCTCCTGATTTTAGTATGGCTGAGTCATACTAATATCACATCATAGAAGGCACTGAAGAGGTGCTGAAGTGACTGGAGCGGCCTCCCAAAGAGTAGATGTCATTCAATAGCTGTTGAATAATCTTGTTGAGGTTCTCATTCCGGTGTTGATACTGATCATTATCAATTGATGGTAGGGTAAATTGGAAAGTGGTAAGACCCTAGGCTTTCAGGATATATAGGGGGTACTTTAATTATGTGGTATTAATCCATCAAGTTATGCTTTTTGATCAATCAGTAGGTTGGTTTTCTGGATTTCTACTATTCTCCATCTTATGTGATAAATTTTTCACTAGACAGCTTAGAGTCTCCAGTAGTGAGAATCACATATATCAGTATAATAGTTCTCTTGACTGTAGTTGATGTTCAAAAATGAGATTGAAGCTGTAAACTAGTGGAGAGGTTAATAAAGATAGAAAGATGGGGCGAAAATATACTACTTTATTAGTTAAAAAAGTCTATATATTTGTAGGGTGAATGGGGACATGATTCTGGGAGGGCCTATGTGGTCCTGTATGAAAGGATTTTCACCGCCTTCTAGATCAACTGCAAGGTTGACGCCCTCATTGATCTGCATTGCCCTCATGATTACAACAGTGGGAGTTGTGCCTCTCTAGTTTTTGTGAAGTGGAGGTGTATTTTCAGAAGTCATCTCCATCAATTATTGTGCATGTGATGCTTCCTGATCGAAATTCTCATTGTTAGCTTTAGGGACGGCTTTTGATTGTGAAGGCTTGAGAGTTAACTTATCAGGGCTCGATTTGGGAGTAGCGATTTTGATGCGCTCATCATCTTTAATCCTGACAGTAATTGTGAAGTTTTTAAGTCCCAGGTCACTTTCATAGGTGACATCATGTTTGACAAAGTTCATATTATTGCTCCTGACAAGGATAAGACTATTTGTAGTTAGATCGAGTTAACACAATGTAAGGAATTAAGTAGCTTTTGGGGACATGTTTTTTCTTAAAAAATCACTCCTAACCTTTATGAGGTTGCCTGTCAGATATCCAGCATGTAAGGAAAGACTTGGCTTACATCAGGGTACTTCAATACCCACAATAGCATCCATAGACTGCATGGCATCACTGTTCTGTTGATCCTGATGTATGATCCTCTTGGGGAGAGTTGCGGAAAGTATTGATCTACAAACATCAATTCAATTAAGACCACTAGACTGAGGATTGGCAACAATTTGTTCATATCTCTTTCAACGAGGAGCAACTATACTTTTTTTAGGCTGGGGTGTTTGCACCTACCATTCTTCTTTGGGACCAAAGTTGGGATTGGTTTGAACTTGCAACTGATTGTGGGGTGTAGTTGTCAGTTTTCTGATTTTGAGTCCGCTAGAATTCTCAGCGGCGTTCCATTACATTGATATGTTTTCCTTAGACTGGTCTGGGGCGTGGTAGATCAAATTGTTACTTTTGTGTTTGACTCAGATCAGGGTTTGTTGCTTGCATATATTTTATAGGAAGTTGTTTGAGTATATCCATGAGATGTGTTCCTTGGTTTTCCTCATTAAGAGATGCTAATATGGAGAATTCCAATGAAATGGCAACCACTATTACTGAAAAATATGATTGTGTCCCTTATTGGTTGTGGCAGTTTTGTTGGAGTGAAAAACTTTCTTAAACTAAATGATATATAATTTTCTAGGGTTTTCTCTAGGATTATTGATTTATTATGTAAAGTACAAAATAACCCAGCACTCTACAGTAGGAAGAGCACAGGGCTTTATATTGGCATGGGGTTGACTCACATTCCTGTATGAAAACAGGGTATAGGTCAAATATTTTAAGTGATGCCAGGGCTTGTCCATTGTTGTTTTCCTAAGTCTTCCAATCTTACTGGGACCTTCAAAGTTTGGATACAGCATATGGCTTGTGCAACACTTCAACTTGGGGGTATTTGACATATTTTTGAAAGCACTGAACTTTTTAATTAAATCTAATCAGGGGTTGCTTCATCCATTAAATCGTTTTTAATGTTATAATTTATTTGGGGAAGGTTGACCAGGGGACATACACTTCTGATATAGCAAGTATAAAACAATAAAATGTGAATAATTAAGGGCCCTCAAATGGTTCATAGCCCCTCCTGTTGCTGCCAGGACCACCAGGTTTAGGACGATGGGGGGATTTATGATGACCTATCCTTGGATGCAGCATGAGTGAAGTAATGAGTCAATATTTAGGAACCATACGTGGAACCATGAATTGATTATCCTTCTGTTGCGTGGGGTCATGTTCTTAAAAAACATGCTTGAAAATGTTCCAATATTTTGTATTAAGAACGATTGATGACTTTTTGGAGGATAGGCGTTGCTCCTGTAAATAAATCTAATAAAGATTAGGGATTGTCCATAGTGCTATTGCTACTATTATGCCCGTAGGGATGGATAGGTGACTCCATGTTGAGAGCAAACATGTTCCTAGCCAAACTACAAGATTGTCCATTGTCTTGCGGAAAGAAAACATGACTTTTTCCAGATAGCTACTGATGTTGGACATTGTTCTAGGCGGTGTATTAGGATTCCATGTTATCCACGTAATGTGCATTAGGAGTGGGAAGCGTTTGATCATTATGCCGTACAATACACTCTCTGAATGCATCTACATACATGTGAGTGTATCCTGGGTTGTTCTAAGTAGTGTGTATATCCAGACCATTCTTTGGGTCTCCAGGATGTATGGTAAATCCATATGATACAGGTAATCAATCCTGGAAATGGTACTCAGGTTTTAGTTTATTAAGTTATCTGTAACTAATTGCCCATAAACTTCCTGTCTGTGAGTTAGTCTTGGGCAATCTTAGTGACTGGTCTGCCACTTATGGGGAACTTCCACTCTGCTCTTCTCAGGGCTAAAAGTATTCGTTAAAAGTGTAAAGAGTGCCATGTAATCCTTCAGCAGTTGGGTGAGATTCCAGATACTTACTCAATGAGGTTGGATGATCTTAACTTCTTAATTGGAGTGCTCGTAAAAAATTAGATTTTGCTGATCTAGCCCAATGTATGTCTGGAAGGTCTGGACTATTCACCTGATCTATCCAGGATCCTAGTATATGGCCCGCTTGTTCTACATAATTAGTTAGCCCCACACCTCCATTCCTCCTAGGTCCAAACAGAGTTCAAAAGCGCACATGGGATTTATGGTTAGACCAAAGCCATCCCTGAATTAAGGAATATATTGTGTTAAAATAGGACGGTGAAGAAGCAATTTCATGGGCCGCAAACCATATAATTGATAATATCATGGAATTGACTATCACAACTCGTCCAGTTAGACCTGTATGGTATCCATACATGGTAACAATGCATTTTGTTATTTTATATATGAGTTGATTTTCCATCATGATGTTGGCTTAACCCCCTGCCTCTAACCATACCCTGAGTGGCGGACAGGTCCAGCTGCCAGCTTGGTAGTGAAGATAAGTTCCAGTGGGGTAATTGATGATCTTCGTCTCCTAGATCTGGTGAGGAGTCTTGAGGTTGTATTGGTCTGTTGACCCAAGGTGGATGGTGTCCAATGGGTCTGATATTTTCCCAGGAGTATAATTTCAGTCTTTCCAGTAGTAAGTGATGCGTTGCAAATGGATTAGTATCATTGTATTATTTTCTCAATTATTTGAGCATCCTGGTTGCTGGAGATACCCAGCCACACAGTCATCAGTGAAAGCCTTCATTTTGATTGGTGGTTGGCCATAGACATTGATTCCATTGAGAAGTGCGTTTGTATTCCGTATTAAGGGATCCAGACTAAAATTGTATAATAGAGGGCTTAGAGGGTCCCCTTGTTTGAGTCCTCTCTGTGGAAAAACTGGGTTAGTTAAGAAACCTGCTCCGCGCACAGCCATGGTGGTTGACTTTGTGAACAACATCACCCAGGTTATGAACCTATTTGGGAGTTTAAATTTCAAAGCAGGCTTTGAGATAAGTCCAGTTCACCCTGTCATATGCCTTTTGTTGATCTAGAAAGACAAGCGCTTCTGAGGCTTTAGATGGGCAGACATTTGTAACTGAGTGAATATTGTCCCATATGGATCTTCTTGAGACAAATTCATATTGTAATGGGTATATCACATCAGTTGCAATTTCCCCTAATCGTTTGGCCAAAAAAATTTGTGAATATTTTAGTGTTAGTATTAGTTAGGAAGATTGGGCGCCAACTGGATAGGTTTAGTCTCTCTCCTTTTATGAAGATAGTGACTGTGTATGTTTTTTTGCTTCCAGGTAGAAGGCATATTTCCATAATGCACTTATTTATGGAAGCTAAAAGAATATTAGATATATTAGTTTATATTTTCTATAAAATTCGTAGGAATGCCCATCAGGTCCAGGGTATTTCCCTTGTGTTGAACTGCACACTGCTTCCCATAGTTCCTCATGTATTATTAAGTTGATTAAATTATTGTTTTGAGCCACGGTGTCAATATGTGAATTTTCATGCAATTTTTTGATTTTTTCTGGTTTGACTGGGTTGGATTTATATAAATTTTTATAAAATCTGTGTGCTTCAGTCATAACTTCCTAGTGTTTCTGCTATGGATGTATCCAGTTTTCAGACCTGGGTGCTGGCTACTGTGTTTTTTTGGGCGTATAAATTATGGAAAAAATAAATCAAGCAAGTTTCTCCATCTTTAAGGTTTTTAACTCTGTATTTGACATTAACGCAGTGTTAATGTTTGCATATCAAGGTGTTTAGACATGCAGAAACCTATGCTCATCTGCATCCCCATCCAGGTCTTTAGCCTGTGTTTGGGACATTTTTTCAGGTGATCAATTTTGGCCAAGGTGCATTTATTGATGGCTGAAGCTGCCTTTATCTTCTTGATGTTGTATGTTTAATCTATTGTAATGTTGATTTCTTAAATTTTTCCAGGTGATCGGTGGGTCTAAACAAAAAGGTGTTTGAAAATCCCATTTGAGATTATTTTCTTTACCCAGGATTGAATTCAGAATCAGCTAATTTTTATGGACATATTCTGCACCACCTGGGTGATTGGATTTTTGTTTCCGCTAGTGTGAAGGACACCAAAACTAGCCAATGGTTGGAGAATTCGATTTTTGTAGTCTTTAATTTATAAATTTGGTGTCAGAAAATTAATGGTGCAAGTAATAGGTCTATCCATGACATAGAAATAAGTACATCATTGTGCATATGTGGGCGTATCATGTTCTTCAGAGGAGGCGAACATTTAGGTAAAAAATCATAAAGCTATAGTGGCCTTTAACATGCAAAGTTCCACATGTCCTTGTGGTGTCTCCGTTGTGTATGGCCATTGTTGATGTTTGGGTTAATCCAGCAGTTAATGTCTCACATAAAAAAAGTTTTTACTAGAAGATGGAATTGTGTCAAAGCTGATAAAATCTTCTCTTTGCTCCTTTACAAAATTTGGTCCATACATGCGGGCTATTATGTGCACCTCTTTGTGCCATGAGAAGGTAACGGCTAGTATACAGCTGTCCAAAAATGAATTTTATTTAATAAATTTAGAAATTTTAGTTTTCATGTACTATCACCCCACAGTGTTGCAACCAAAACAAAATGTTGGAAAAAGAATGTTTTCCCATGCCTCCCCCTTTCCCTGTGGACAGTGAGTTACCTGCACCGCCAGGGTATCCATAGGAAATTTGTGCAGGAGACTCAACTTCTTGGCCCAGGACATTAAGGCCTTGAGTCCTGCTATGTTCAGATCCCTATCTCTACTGAGATGCTCGATGCGCCTCAGGAGTGGTTAGCAGGGCCCCAGCCCTACTCCCTCACCCTCTTTACTCAAAAATTTTGTTTTTGCTGAGGGCGGCATAATGATGAGTTGGCTCTGTGGTATACTATACCCCTTTCATTGACGCTGTTTTTGTTCTTTTCATGCCTTTGTTGGCTTTCAATTTATCATTGCTGTGCACTTGTGTGTTCTCATTGGTCACATTTTGTTTTATGCATTTGATTGTTGATTTTCAGTTCCATTTGGGTTGTATCTGCAATTTTGGGGGTGTGAAACCCTCTGTTGCCATATTTGCTTCCACATTAGGTTCAGCCCTGTTTGTTTGGATTGGTTTCTTGGGTTTCAGTGAATTTAATTGGCTCATTATTGCTAGATCTTTCATGTCTTTCTAAATCTGTTCATGCGAAATGGATGATTCCACTGAGGCATTTGCCTTGGCCGCAGCCAACTTGCAAGCCTGTTTGGCCATTTTCCGTTCCTTCAAGGAAATTGGGTCAATAATTTTATAATGTCCAAATTATCCTCAGTTGAATGATTGCATGGTGTTAATGATTTTTGCATACTCTGAGTCATCTTCACCTTTTTCATCCTCAAAAAATCATATCTCTTAGTCCTCTTTTATTGGACAAGCATGAATCTTGTGCCAAAGGCCTGAAAGTGGTTGCATATGAGGGGCGCACTCTCCACTGTTGCGTAGAATAAATAAGGTTTTTCCCATCAATAATAAAGGATGCAATATGGGGATCTTTGTGATATCCTCTGCTATCTCCAGGTTCAGGAAATAATTGCAATTGCCTTCCCTGCACTAAGGGTTGGCATCAGCTGAAATCTTTGCATCTCAAATTGTTTAATTTCTCTGTAGTATTTCAAGCCCTCCTGGAGATGTTGTTTGACTACTGTGCGCACCACTGTTGTCAGTAGATAGTCAAAATTATAAAAATGTCTTTGGATTCTGTCCAACGTGTATGTTTGGTCAATACCAAACATTGACCTTTGGAAAGGTCAATTACTACTCTGACCTTCGCGGCTTTGTTTGCTTCCTCTTCTGTCTCAAACCTAAGGTCACCCAGCCACAACGGATAGTGTAGGTTGTCATGTACACAGTGTACAGGAATAATTTTGGTTTGGCTTCACAAACCTTTTCCCAAATTGCTGGTGCCTCTGTACTCAAAAATGCATGGATCCCATGTTCAACTGATGACAGCGGTTGAGAGTGGGACACTTCCATGTAACTGCAGTATTTGACTAGAAAATTAACAAACCTTGCAGGGTGCACCACCTTAGGTTTTTATTTTTACTTTGGCTTTCGTTTACTACTCTGTGCTTGGTGCCTTTGACCGGTGCAAATCCAGGTCCACTACCCTTTATTGCATTTGCCCAATTCTGTCCTTGTTTATTAAATGTGCTCATCTCACTTGGTATTGGTTATAAAAAACTTCTGTTTTTATCGAATCATTGACTAATAAGTGATAGTAATTGGAAAGAAAAACACTGCTAAATCTTCTAAAAGAGAATTCGTTTTATTGCTCATTTTAAGGGTTATGGATTTGTTTGGGGATTTTCCTTTGATAAAATGTGGAAGTTTTGCCCCTTTTTAGGACTTTGTCGCAATCCACAAGTGTGATTGTTAATCTCTTGGCAAGTGTCCCAATCTTGTCCATGTAAACCTTTGCTAGATCTGTAATGATAAAAGAGGTGGGGAGCCTGATGGCTCCAGATTGGGGCAGAATATTCTAGGGGCAGCAGACACCCACTGCTCTTTAAAGGGTTTTCAAGTCCACTATCCTCTCCAGAATTAGTGCTGGGGGAAATTCTCTTTCTTTGTTTATAAAGGAGTAAAACGTCCTGTCCTTCATTATGGCTGTGACAAGGATCCTTACATTACCCTTTACTATAAAAAAGGGTCTACTCTCCCTTGGGGCCTTTACTAACGCATAGCTTTTGTTGTAGTGAGGGAAATTTGATTATGGCAATGCAATTGGGCTCAGGCGGAGGTGGGGGCATGAATGAATTGGGTCTTTGGCATGAGATTCCTCAATAAGCTCTCAGAAGTTGGTGCAGTCTTTAATGAGGAAAGCTGTTCTCATATGCTGGATATCGCTTATAGACCACTAGTATCGAATCTCAAGCTTTCCGTCTGGCGTCCAAAACCTCCTCCACCTCAAATTCTGGTGCTCTTTCTATCAGTATTAATTTGACCTCACCAGATTTTCCCCTATGAAGGGATACAGCATGGAGGTGTGGAAGGATATGTGGATTTTTCATGGGGAGTCCACATTAAAGGACCCACTGGGAAGGACCTTGCTGTTGGAAAATGGGCAGCTCTTTTGTACACCAGTTTTTTAATGGTACCTTGAGCTGTAGTTTCATCATGTCCAATATTACAAGGTTGCCAATCAGATAGTTTGGGGATGGACAGCGTTTTCAGTCAGAGAATTGTAGGACATCCTTAGCAGCTTTTGTCAAATTCTTATTCACTTGTTGGTGTATCTTTTGGATTGCGCTGTGAAGATGTCCGACATGTGTATGTCAGAGAGTATCTGGGGGCAATAGTGAAAGTGAGGTTGTAGAATAGGTTAACATATATTGGCAACATCCCTGTTGATGTGTGGAGGTAGTTATTATATGTGAATTGGGCTAGTGGGAGATATCTACCCAAGTGTCCTGAAAGGCAATAGCTTAGCAGCGTAGGCATTATTCAAGTAATTAGTTGGTCTTATCCATTTGTCCGTTGGATTGTGGGTGGTACACGGATGACTGTCACACTTTAATTTTTTAACTCCCAACATAGAGCATCCCAGAAGTTCAAAGTTAACTGAGGAACTCATCTTTCTTTAATTCTTGTTGCATCTTAAACATGGTGAAAACGTGGGACACAAATAGACAAGCCATTTCCTCGGTCGTGGCTTCTTTAAAAAGTGAGTAAACATAGCGCATTTTATAAATTGGTCCAACACCATATTGTATCAAATTACTGTGAAGCTGGATAGGCCTATGATGAAGTCAACTGATAATAAAATCCAGGGCCCAACATCCTGTTGGAGTAGTGTAAGAGTCAAATTATTCCTGTCATGTCTGGTTTTGATTGTGCAAAGGTAAGTCAGCGTTCTATCTGGGTGGGCACATCCTTTATAATACTGTTCCATTTGTACACTCATTTTACCAAGTTAATGCATTTTTTGCAAACCAGGGGTGCCTCATGGTTTAGCCAAGATGATCCTTTATGGTATGTGGGATAGAACTTTGGGTAACCATACTTCGTTGCAGAAGTAAATTAACTTTTCCTTTTGGGAATACCATCTTGAGGTTTTCTAATGCTAGTATTTTGTCTCTCTAGGGCTTGTCAATATGAAGTTTTGGTTTAGGAAATTAGCACAACCTCTAATAGAGGAGCCCTCAGTTTGGATTACTGTGGCTGGTTAAAAGGATTGTTTGTGAAGGGGGCTGTGGGGTCGATTTTCAGTTCAGTTGTGTGCTTAAATGGAGTTTTTCTCAGCTTGGATGAGGGGGTGATAGCAGCTATGCAACAAATTCTGTTGGGGGTTCTTCTGGTACTTGATCTAGAGGGTTCACCATGAACAGTACAGTGTTTTCCACAGGATCTAGCCTGGATGACAGGTTTTTTATCAGGATGTATGGAAGTATGTGCGCCAGCCCTCAGATAAACTCATAATGAAGTCAAAATTGTGAAGTTTGTGGTGTGTCCTATTTCCTAATGCTCTGGATTCTGTTGTTTGTGGTAGTATGTCAGTGATTTGTGGTCTTTGCGCACTGCCACTGTGTATTTTGCTCCCTGTAGCAAGCATCTCCAGTGAATTAATGATCAGGTGACATAAGTAAATTCTTGTCATTGATTGACATGAGCATTCAGTGCCATTGAATTTCATGTAGAAGTACACTATTGGGTAATCACATCCGTCATTATCCTGAAGTAGAATCGCCCCTATGGCTGTTCCAGAGGCGTCACATGCTATTATGAAATGTTGTTTTTGTCAGCTTGGAGCAATATTAGAGTTCTTGTAAAAATTTATTTAATGGCGTCAAACGGGCAGTTAGTATTTTTCCTACCAGATGAATGGCGCGTTTTATCCTATTATGTTATGCGGGGGCAGCCAGCTCTGAAATTGCTGGGGAGAAAACTTTTTTAAAGTAAACAATCTTAAGGCACTGTAGAGCTTCTTTTGATTGGTGGGGCTGACCATGACCTTATTGCCATAAGCAATGTGAGGGCTATGGCGTTTCCATCTTTGAACATGTGGTTCTTTAGAAACTGAACTTTGTACTTATAAATCTTCACTTTAATGGCTTTGTGTGTAGGCCTGCCCTTTGGAGTGCGGCAGCCACTGCTTCCAAGTCCTTTTCATGTTGTTCAGATGTGGGGAGTAAACTAAGATGTTGTCAATATTCCATGACACAAAAAAGACTGAGATCTCCCAGCGCTTGGTCAATGATCTTTTGTCATACAGTTGGGGATTTCTAGAGGCCAAATGGCATGAACTTGAACTGATATATGAAATGGCGTGTTTGAAAGGCCGTCATCCATTCTTGTCCTTCTTTTCCTTTGACTTGGTAGAACGAGTTCACCAATTCCAGCTTTAAAGATACTTTAGATTTTTTTATTGCTTGTGAGACTGCATCCTCAAGAAGTAATTGATAAGGGCCAGGGATAGTGACATTGTTTAGGAGGCTGTAGTTCATGCATGGCTGCAGGGTACTGTCCGGTTTCTAGGCAAACACAACTAGGAACAACATTGTTGATGTATTCTTTGATATCCATTCTTTATCCAACATCTCATTGATTCAAGTTTCAAGTCATGATCTTTGGCAACGGTGTAGGTGTATAGTGGACAGTTGATCTTGATGAGGTCCACCGCCAATCAAAAAACTAAGTCAAACTCAGTGGAATGCAGATGGTTCAAGACAATAACGCCAAAGATATTATTATAAAGTTTGGGGATATGGGACTTCGTGGACAGTTCAGTTATTGCTTTTAGGGGAGTATTCCACGGTTGCTGCAATTGCATTGCCTTCCATCAGGGTAGGGAGCAGAGGATTTGCTCATGCGATAGAAGGATGTGAAGATAAAGATGTTCCGCTCAAGGTTGATGGATACTGACTGTCAGCACCTTTATCATACTCCTTAGATCATGGGGTAGAATAGATCTGGAATTGCCAAGAATTTGATGTGGAAGCAGCAGTTGTGGGACAAGAAGTGTAATGTCTCATGTAGGGGCAGTGTGATTATAATTATCTGGGAATCTCCCATAACTGAGGCCCCAGTGGTGACCATCAGGTACAAAACCTGGGCCTCCTTGAGGTCAACAAAGTTACCAGAAGCACCGGTATCCACCAAGGTTTTATTTTGGTGCACCTCAAACTTACTTTAATATCTATGGTAAATAAAATATAGGCACAACCAAATCTTATTGATGCTGTTAATAGTACATATAACAGGGTTGGTATCTATGTCCGCGACCAACTTGTCATGGTCTTGAGGTTTCTTAAGGAATTAAAAGGGCATTGCTGTACTCAGGCGTAGATAGCAGGGCCATAGTGGGATTTATTGGTTCCATTACGGGCGTACATGACAAAATTTTGATGATTGGATTTTGGTAGCACTCTTCTTTGATCCAAACCATCATTTTAAGTTGACAAGGGGACACCATTAGTCCTCTATGTTTAACAGGATAAAGTTCATGACCGGGGGTCTATTAGCCACATCACCCATGAGGTTTATGAGGTTGGTTCTTTGTGGATTGGGATGTGCTACCAGAATCCCAGGGGTGCAATGCAGTAGATTGCAGTGGCCACTTGATCGTGGGGACAGCTTATTGTCCCTAGAAGGTTGTGTTTCCCCTGGGTCATGGGAAAGGAAGGCACCAACTCTGAAAATTCCGCTGAAAAGCGGTCACATGGAAGCATATGTATCAAGGTCAAGCTCTGCCAGCGTTTGTGGATTAATATTTTGGTGTTATTTTCCTGACATCTTAGTCGCAGATTTGATTTTGGCAAATTGGTCCAATCAATTACTCTCATAGTGAGAAGTTTTCTCCTCTTGATCCAAAAGCATAAGCATGTCCTCATTTTGGGCAGACGGGGCTGGCCTGTTGGGGAGGTGGTATGGTTTTTGGTTGGTTTGGTTTCCTATTCTATTTGAAACTGGGTAGGTCCTCAATCTGTTAAGCCAAGATGTATGCTCCCTCCAAGGTCTGAGGTTTATTCTAACATGCCACATGAGAACCTAACCCGTGGTTGAGTGAGGCCCAGAAATTGGCAATGAAAATATGCTTTGGAATTGTAGGAAGTTTACTAGCTGCCGGAATGCCTTAGTGTAGTTGTCTAATTTGGGGGGGAGGGCTTCACAGTAGTATAATGAGTATATAAGTTGTGGCTTTGACGCCGAGGTGGCTACCAATGACGAGACAATAATGGAGAGAGGATGGGGCCTTCTTTAAGTTTGATTTTCTGGTGAATTACAGTGCAAGCCCATGTCTTTGCCTTTCCCTGTAGGGATCAAGTAGGGCCAATAAATGCTGTTCCTTGAGATTTTTGTGGTACCTGTTAAGGGTATCTCACAGTATTAGTTCATCCAGAACCCCCAACACCTGCTGCGCTACCTCATCTGAGGGGAGGAGGTGGGCCTATCACCATTACGTTGCAGGATTTAGTTCTCAAGGGAGGAGATTGGTTATGCTGACTAAATGAGGAGCACTTGGTTAAAGGCTCTAATTAGCATAATTCAGGACTGGAATTTTAGGAGGGCGCTCATTTGGCCATATAGGCTTCTTTTGGATGTTTAATACTTTAGTTCACCAGATCTTGGGCCATTGAAAGATCTGTAGTTTATGTGGCTTCGTTATTATGTCAGACATTCAGCATGCCAAGGAAAAACTTGGCTTCCACCATGGGTACTCCAATACCTACCATAACATCCATAGTCCGCACAGCATTGAAATTTTGAGAGTTTGGGAGTAAGATCCACTTGGGCAGATGTGTGGAAAGTGTTGATATACAAACATCAATCCTGTTCCAACTGCTAGGCTGAGGATCAGTAACAATTTTCCCACGCTTCTTGAAATGAGGAGACTATTTTGTCTAGGTGGGGTTGCAACTTCCATTATTGTTTGAGCTTGAAGTCAGGATTGGTTCACGCATGCACCTGATAGTGGGGCATGGTTGCCAAATTTCTTATTTTTAGTCTGCCAGTATTCTCATTAGAATTCCATTTTTGGTAGTTTTTCTTGATATGGTATTAGCATGGTAGATATAGCTGGTCAATTATGTGTTTAACTCATGGAGGGGGTCATTACTCACTTACTTTTGGGTGGGAGGCTGTCTGAGAAGCTTCCTGAGGTGAATAGTTGTTTTTCTCCATCATAATGGTATTATATTAATTCGGGAAAAGTCGACCAAGGGATGTACACTTCTGATATAGTGAGGATAAAATAATAATTAACTGTGAAAAATTAAAGACACCTTAGAGGGTTCAAAGCCCCTCTTGTTGTCTCCAGAACCACCAAGTTTAGGACGGTAGGGGGTTTATGCTGACTTATCCTTGGATGCAGCATGATTTAAGAAAAGGATCAATCTTTAGGAACCATATGGGGAATCATGTATTGATTATCCTTCTGGTACGTAAGGTCATGTTTCCAAACAATAATGCTTGGAAATGTTCCAATATATGGTAATGAAAACGATTGATGGCTTCTTGGAGTGTAGACATTGCTCCTGTAAACGACTCCAGTAGTATAGTATGGATTGTCCATAGTGCTATTGCTACTATTAACTCCCGTAGTGATGGATGGATAGGTGACTCCATGTTGAAAGCAAACATGTCCCTAGCCAGACTAAATGATTGTCCACTGTCTTGACGGAATAAACGCATGACTTTTTCTAAATAGCTACTGATGTTGGACATTATTCTAAATGGTGTACTAGGATTCCATATTGGACACATAATTTGCATGAGGAGTGGGCAGCGTTTGATTGTTCTGCTGTGCGATATACTCTCTTCATGCATTTACACACGTGTGCTCATATCCTGGGTTGAAGTAGTGAGTGATGTGTGTACTCCAGACTCTTCTTTAGGTCTCCAGGTTGCATTGTATATCCATATGATCCAGGTAATCAATCCTGGCTAAGGTACTCAGTTTCTGCATATTATGTTATCTGTAACCATTTGGCCATAAATTTCCTGTCTGTGAGTTAGTCTTGGGCGTCCTCAGTGACTGATCTGGCCACATATGTGAATCTTCCACTCTTCTCTTCTCATGGCTAGAACTATTTGGACAAAGTGTGCAGGAGTGCCATGTGGTCCTGCAGCTGTAGGATGAGATGCCAGATACTTGATTAATGTGTTTGGGTGATCTGGGTTTCTTAATCAGAGTGCTCATGTAAAATTATATCTTGCTGTTCTAGTCCAATGTATATATAGAAGATCTGGACTAGTCACCTGAGCTTTCCAGGATCCTAGTATATGGGTCGCTTGCTCTACATAATTAGTTAGCCCCATACCTCCATACCTATTAGGGCCAAATAGGATTTTAAGATGTACAGGGGGCTGTGGTTGAACCAAAGCCATCCCTGAATTAAGGCATATATTGTTCATAATAGGATGGTGAAAAAGCAATTGCATGGGCTGCAAACCATATAATTGATAATATCATGGAACTGATTATCACAATTCATTCAGTTAGACCTGTATAATATTTGTATATGGTAACAATGCATTTTGTTATTTTATATAGGAGTTGATTTTCCATCATGATGTTGGCTTAACCCCCTGCCTCTAACCATACCCTGAGTGGCGGACAGGTCCAGCTGCCAGCTTGGTAGTGAAGGTAAGTTCCAGTGTGGTAATTGATGATATTAATCTCCTAAATCTGGTGAGGAGTCTTGAGGTTGTATTGGTCTGTTGACCCAAGGTAGATGGTGTCCAATGGGTCTGATATTTCCTTAGTAGTATGATTTCCGTTCTTTCAGTGTTAAGTGATGAGTTGCTTATGGATGAATATTCTTGTATTACCTTCTCAATTATGTGAGCATCCTGGTTGTTGGAAATACCCACCATGGTGCCATCAGATATAGCCATCATTTGACTGGTGATTGTCATAGACATTGATTCCATTGAGAAGTGCGTTTGTATTCCGGATTAAGGGATCCAGACTAAAATTGTATAATAGAGGGCTTAGAGGGTCCCCTTGTTTGAGTCCTCTCTGTGGAAAAACTGGGTTAGTTAAGAAACCTGCTCCGCGCACAGCCATGGTGGTTGACTCTGTGAAAAACATCACCCAGGTTATGAACCTAATTTGGGAGTTTGAATTTTTAAAGCAGGCTTTGAGATAAGTCCAGTTCACCCTGTCATATGCCTTCTGTTGATCTAAAAAGACAAGCGCTCCAGAGGCTTTAGATTGGCAGACATTTCCAACTGATTGAATATTGTCCCATATGGATCTTCTTGAGACAAATTCATATTGTAATGGGTATATCACATCAGTTGCAATTTCCCCTAGTTGTTTGGCCATAATTTTTGTGAATATTTTTGTGTCAGTATTGGTTATAGATATTGGGCGCCAATTAGATAGGTTTAGTTTATCTCCTTTTATGAAGAGAGTGACTGTGTATGCTTTTTTGCTTCCAGGTAGAAGGCATATTTCCATAATGCACTTATTCATGGAAGCTAATAGGATATTAGATATGTTAGTAAAATATTTCATATAGAATTCATAGGGAATCCCATCAAGTCCAGGGCATTTCCCTCTTGGTGCGCCGTGTACTACTTCCCATAATTCCTCACGCAATATTAGATTAATCAAATTTGTTGTTTTGAGCTGCAGTGTCAATATGTGCGTTTGTGAGGAATTTTTAAATTTTTGCTAGTTTGACTGGTTCATATTTATATATATTTGTATAAAACCTGTGTTCTTCAGTTGCAACTTCTTTGGGTGTTTCCACTATTGTTTTTTATCAAACCTTTGTGCAGACTATCATTTTTTGGGTGAAAAATCGTTGAAAAATAGCTTGAGTAAGTTTCTCTATCTTCTAGGTTTTTTTCTCTATATTGAACCCCAACTTGATGTTGGTGTTCGTGTATTAGGGTGTTTAGCCAAGCAAAAACTTCTACCCATTTGCATCCCCACCCAGAGTATATACTGTGCATGGGACAATATTTTCCAGGTGATTAATTTCTGCTAGGGTGTGTTTGATGATGGCTGAAGCTTTCCTGTATATTCTTGATGCTGTGTGTTTAATCTTTTGTGTTGTTAGTTTTTTGAAATTTTCCCAGGTGGTTAATGGGTCCAAACAGAAAGTTGTTTGAAAATCCCGTGTTGAGGATATTTCCTCCATTCATTAAAAAAATTCTGAGTTGACTGAATTTTCGGGCATATTCTGCACCACCTGGGTGCTTGGATAATTGTTTCCGCTGGTGTTGAGGACACCTAAACTAGCCAATGGTTGGATATCGATTTTTGTAGTCCTTGATTTATAAATTTGGTGTCAGAAAACTAATGGTGCGATTATTAGTCTATTATGACCTAGAAATTAAGTAAACCGCTGTGCACATGTGGGCGTGTCATGTTCTGTAGGAGGGGTGACCATTTAGATAGTGTATTATATAGTCCCAGGGTGGCCTTTAGCACATGAAGTTCCACATATCCTTGTGGTCTCTCCGTTGTGTATAGCCATTTTTGATGTTTGGGTTAATCCAGCAGTTCATGTCTCCCATGACAAAAGCGTTTACTGGAAGATGGAGTTACGTTAGAGCTGTTAAAAGCTCTCTATCAGTCAATTACACAGTTTGGTGCATACACGCTGACTAATGTGTACACCTATTTGTGCCATGAGAAGGTAACGGCTAGTACACAGCTGTCCAAAAACAAATTTAATTAATAAGTTTAGAATTTTGGTTTTCACATACTATCACCCCACAGTGTTGCAACCAAAACAAAATGTTGGAAAAAAATGTTTTCCCATGCCTCCCCCTTTCCCTGTGGACAGTGGGTTACCTGCACCGCCAGGGTATCCATAGGAAGGTTGTGCAGGAGACTCAACTTCTTGGCCCAGGACATTAAGGCCTTGAGTCCTGCTATGTTTAGATCCCTATCTCTACTGAGATGCTCAATGTGCCTCAGGAGCAGTTAGCAGGTCCCCCGGCCCTACTCCCTCACCCTCATTTCTCTACATTGCATCATTGCTGCGGAGAGCATAACTACTAGTAGGAGTTGGGGTGTATTCTGCCCCTTTCATTACCGCTACTTTTGCTCCTCTCTTGCCTTTATTAGTTTTCAATTTATCATTGCAGTGCACCTGTGTGCTCTTATTGGCCACAATTTTATCTTTCACATTTCATTTTTGATTTTTGCTCCCAATTGGGTTATGCTCTGAAATTTTTTTTTTGGGGGGGGGGGGTGCTAAACCCCTGTTTTGCCACATTTGCTTCCAAATTGGGTTCCACCAAAATTCATTCTGTTTGGATTGGTTGTTTGGTTTTCCTTGGGATTTGATTAGCTCATTGTTTCAAGTTCATCCATGTCTTCCTAGATCTGTTCCGGCGAGATGGACGCTTTCACTGAGGCCTTTGACATGGTTGTGGCCGACCTTTAAGCTTGTTTGGTTATTTTTCATCTTTTGGGGAAATTGGGTCAATTATATTATATTTTCCATGTTCTACCCAGATGAATGCTTGTGTGGTATCTGTAATTTTGGCATACTATGAATCATCTATGCCCATTTCTTTATCACAGAATTACATTTCTCCTAGGCCTTCTACTATGAGACAATCATGGATCTTGTGCCCAAAGTCCTGGAAGTGGTTGCATATGGGGGATGTGCTCTCTACTGTTGTGTGGAAAAGTTGGGATTTTTTCCCATCAATAGTGAAGGATGTGATGTGGGTGATTTTTGTAATATCCTCCACTACCTCCTGGTTTAGGTAAATAATTGTGATTGTTTTTCAGTGCTAAGGGTCATCATCAGCTGATATCTTTGCATTTTGAATTGTTTAATTTCTATATAGGCTTCCAAGCCTTCCCAGAGATGTCGTTTGACTACTGTGCGCGCCAGTGTAGTCAGAAGGTAGTTGAAGATTATGAAAATGTCTTTGGATTCTGTCCAATGTGTGCATTTGGTCAATGCCAAATGCTGACCATCAGGAAGATTAAGCACTACTATAACTTTCTCTGCTTCATTTACTTCTTCCACTGTTTCAAACCCAAGATCTACACAACCTTTGCAGATATTATGGGTTGTTAAGTACACAGCGTGTGGAAATAATTTAAGTCAGGCTTTGCCAAACTTTTCCCACATTGTTATTGTCTCTATGCCCAAGAATACACATATCACATGTTCCACCAATGACAGTGGTTGTGAGTGAAATACTTCCATGTAACTGCAGTATCATATTAAAAAAATCATGAAACCCGTGGGGTGCACCACCTCAGGTTTTTTGTTTTTATTGGTACCTTCGTTTATCCTGTGTGCTTGGTACCTTTGGGCGGTGCAGATCCAGGTCTGCTCCCCTTTACCACATATACCCAATTCCTTACTTTATTAATTGGGCTCATATCACCTGTTATTGATTATAAAATTGTACTGTTTAAATAAAATTATTTACTAAAAGTGATAGTAATCAGAAAGAAAAGCCCTCCATTATAGATGCTAATACAGAGAATTAAATGAAATGGCCACCACCATTACTGAAAATAACGATTGGGATCCCTCAATTGGGCAATGTTTTTTTAAAAGACAGAGTTTTAATTTAAATAAAACCAAAAACTTTATAGTCCTTTCAGGAATTATCAGGCTATACAGAAAATTCAAAATAACCCAGAACTCTACAGTAGACAGATCGCTGGGTTATATATTTGACATAGGGTTGACTCACATTTTTGTTTGAAAACATGGTAGAGTTCAAAGATTTTCAGTGACTACAGGGCTTATTCATTGTTTTTTCTTTAAGTCTTCCATTGTTCTTTTGACCTTCATAATTAGGTACAGAAGATGTCTTGTGGGGCTCTTTGACTTGTGTTTTTAAAAACTTTTGTGAGCGTTAAACTGTTCTCTTTGAACTTCTCTGGGGTTGCTTCATCCACTTAAGAATTTATAATTATTGCATCAAAAGGGCAATTAATTTGTTTGGTTTATTTCCTTGATAAAACATGGCGGTTTCATACTTTTAGAAGTTTGGTTGCAATCCACTAGTGTAACTAATAATCTATTGGAAGACATCGATGAATCCCCCCCTTGGGTTGGGACCATCTAGTACTAAAAAAATAATCTATTGGAAGATGTCCCTAATCTTGTTTATGTACACCTTAGTAATCTCTGTAATGATAAAGAGGTCAGGGAGCCTACTGGAACATGTTCAGGGCAAACCTATTCTAGGGGGAGGCAGCAACCCACCGCTCATCAAGGGTGTGACCCAATCTGCTATCCTCTCCAGAATTAGTGCTTGGGAAACATTTACTTTCTTTGTTTAAAACGAGGTGCAGCTCCTATCCAGCAAGATGGCCGCGGCAGGGATCCTTACATTGCCTCACACTTGTATAAGGCTAGCAGAATTATCTCTATTAGTGGTCATCTAAATTGTAGATGCTATCCATGCTGTAAAGTGCACCTTGATTACTACTTCAGTACTTCTCCACGTGGATTCTAATAAGGATTTTATGGTAGCTAGCAATTCTTCAAAAAATTTTATAGCTGATGCTCTATTGCAAGTGAGCGCAGATGGAGTTGAGCATCCAGTGGGCTATTTCTCTCACTAAATTCATTGCTTGAGTCAAATTACACTTTTTATGATAAAGAACTGTTGGCAGTGATGAAAGCGTTGACTTTCTTGACGCCATCATCTACATTGTCCCCTCAGATTTTCATTGTGCGTACTAATCATCAGGCTTTACTGTACTGCCAGTCCCCTCATGTCCTGAACCCACATCAAACTTTCTAACATGAGTCTCTTGCTCAGTTGTAGTTCTATTGTGAGTTCACAAAAACAATGAAGATGGAATAGCTGACTCCTTTAGCCAAACATAGCCTTAGCTCCTGAACCTAAGGAAGTGGAGCTTCATAACATCCACTGGGTGACCCCCTGTTACGATTATATCTAAGCAACCTTCCCCTACTACTTGCGCTCCTGTTCTTGCTTCCCTGAAGAATCTATAGGAGTATAATATGTAAAAGAAATTCTTTCTCTCACAATATTTATCCGCATAATCACCCCAATTTCTTGCTGTAACAAACGGGTTTGCACCAATAACCCAAAAGGGAATCGGGAAGTAAGAGCCACATAATTGACTCTGCTAGGAACCATCCCACCAGAGCCAATCCCTGATCCCATCCGCCGAGTTCCGCCATTGCCACATGCCCTCAGTTTTCTGTCCACACGCTGTAGGAGGATGCCAAGTAACACGCCAACGCCACACCATTCCCACTATTGGAGCCCATGCCTTTGATCTGATATTCTATTTTAATTAAAATATTCTTTTTGACTTGCCACCAGATCTTTATTGGATTTTTAGGGTTTATTGTAGAAGACTCAACTGGCTATTCAAGCCAGCCTATCCTCAAATATATAGTGCATATGCAAATATAAGATAGGCTCTCCACTATGCCAAGCTCTCCTGAATTGTCCAGCACATCTCGGGCAATGATTCCATTCCCCATGGAATCATTATCTGAAATGCTTGTAAGTCTGACATTAAATTGACTCAGATGCATTTCAGCTTTGGACCATCAAATTTCCCTCGCTCCAATTCCCCTTTATTCAGGTTTCTCTTATTAATTTCCTATTTGTATCGAGTACTAACTGATCCATTGCAATGTACAGATCAGGTACCCCTGATTCGTTACACTTGTTAAAGGAAAATTGAATCAGGAGAATTTATTAAGAGATATTCAATTAAGGACAATATGGTATGGTTCCAGGGAAGATTATTGGTTACTGCTCAACCTTTTTGCCTGGAAATAATAAAGGAATGCCATGATGGGATAACTGCGGGGTACCCTGGGAAGGAAAAAACCCTGAATCTTATCTGTTGCATATATAACTGGAAGGGAATTCCAGTACAGGTTGCTTGGTATACCAAGGAGTGAATTATCTGTAACTTGATAAAACCATAATCTTCAGCCTCTTGCTGTATTTTTAGTATTAGTTCAAAAAGTTAGAGGGTCTTATGATTTCATTTCAGTGAATTTTATTGTGGAATTACCCCTCTCTGAGGGGTATGATGCTATCATGGTGGTGTGGAATGGTTCACAAAGTTTGCCCATTTTATTTCATGTATCAAAACAATAAAAACGACTCAAATGGTTAAGTTATTAGTATCCCACATTTTCTCCCCCCTTATGAGGTGCCTCAGGATATCATTTGGTGACCTTAAGCCAAAGTTCAAATCTATATTCTTGGGAATTGTGTAAGGTTCTCCAGATTCTCCTGTGCCATTCTACTGCCTTTCACCCTTAGTCTGATATGCAGACAAAAGGAGTAATCAATATTTGGAACATCTATGCGGTGCTTCATGGCTGCTGACCATTCAGAATGTGCCTAACACCTTTCTTTAGCTCAAATTAAATAATATGACAATCATGCTTCCATTGGGTGTTCTCCCTTCTTCATCAATTATGGTTATAACCCTCGTTTAACATGGAACCCTTTTTGGGTCCAAGGTGGAAGCTATGGTGGACCTTACCAAGTTCATCAAGAAAGTACACAAAGAAGTAAACAACAAATTTGGACGCTGCCATGAAGACCTATAAGGTTTTGCTGATGGGAAAAGAAGGGTAGGCCCAGAGTATAAGAAGGAGGATCTGGTGATGTTAACTCAAGGAACACTCTTATCAAGCAGCCTTGCAAGAAATGGGACCAAAGAGAATAGGATACTACCATGTTGTCAGAAAGGTGGGTCATGCCTTGTATCAATTGGATCTTTTGAAAAAGTTCTAAATCTTTTCAACATTCCATGAGATCAAATTGAACCAGTTTGAGTGTTCTCCTCTTAAGATATTGGAGGCATGTATTGTGGATGGATAACCATAGTGAGAGGTGGAGTAGAGTAGCTTCTTGTCATGTGAAAAGAAGGATAGAATACCTGATATCTTGGAACATGTTTGATGTCGCAGAGCATATATAGGTTCCAATTTATAACTATGCTCATGCTCAGGAATTAATTGCCTCTTTCCATAAGCGTTTTCCTGATGCTTCTTGTCCAAAGTTTACATCTGAAATCGCAGTCATAAAGTTATCCTCAGCTCATAGGAAAATCTCTTGCTAATGCCCCTGGGGGAAGGGTGGAGCCTATGAAACTTGAGGTTAATTTCCTGTCTCATGACACTATTTCTGATGCAAATCGTGGGGGAAAAGAGGAAGTAATGAAGACCAAAGGTATAATGAATGGGAACCCTAAGTACTCACCCACCATTGACACATCCCCAAAATTGGAGAGTTTCCTCCATCCAATAGGATAAACGTGTTTTCAATTTAAGTGCCAAAATTGGTTATACACATTGGTTTACCCCAATTATATGAGGTATGATGAACCGGTCCACCCACCTTCTACCACTGATAAAATCCAATGGTCAACATGTCTCATCCTCACAACTGTACCTCTTGATCAAGGACTGAAGCTGATACAGACTCTGCCATCCGAGGATTCATCAGGGTTAAGTACACAGGATCTTTCTGAATTCATCAGGGCTCTTGCACCTGATTTTCACTACATGCTGAGGTGTAAATTTAGTTCAGCATCTTTGGACTGCTTGGTTACATCAGGAAATATTATATTCATTGCTGAAAGGGGAGCAAAGCCATATAAAGTTAAGTGAACTTTTAAAATGACATTTGAGGGCCAATGCAAAGAATAATAGAACAACCTTAAAAATTAATTTTAATTTGCGCTTTATTTTAGCATCACCTGAATAAGAATGCTAAGATGATGATCATCCCATTGATATCACCTTACATAAAGAAGCCAAAATGAAAGGTGCTTAATCTATTATTTTATATTAAAGTTCAATTAATTATTAACAGGAAAATACTTCCAAATATTATTTTAATTCATATGCGCTGAATTAAAAACCCAATTATGTAAAAAAACATCCAGATTGACCAAACACCATCAGATCGACTATATTATGAATTTTGTACCAATATGAGGTAGGTACTATATGGTTTTTAAAAAAAAACTCTATGTGACAAATAATTTTGTCACAAAAGGAGTCAAGTTGGCCACTGTCCCTGGCCTCAGATATACCGTAGATTAACGCTGGGTAAAGCCAAGCAAAACTAGGTCAATCCTCAGAAATTGTGTGATGCAGTTTAAGATGTTACATCAACGGTGCTAAAAATCACCTGTTAGTTTAAATAATAATAGTTTTCTATGTTTAGTTCCAAAAGCGGATTTGACTCATTTACAATTGTTAATATTGAAAAAGGTATAATTAAGCTGGTTCAAAGTCTCAGATGCACAAATATTCAAACTATTAATTAACACTTATGATAGGATATTATTATTGGCTAAATTTTTTCAGGCCTCAGCAAAGTGATTCAGGCCCATCATCCTAATTTTTATAAATAAATTATTTCTCTGACCAATCTCTATTTCAGTCATCGTTCTTTCTTTATTTAGAGGATTTATATAATTAAAAGATGCAACCTTAGGATGCCTCACAGTTTACCTCCATGTTAAAATATTTTAAAATTTTATCTATATACTATATGGGTGTTAAAACCATACAAGGTGGGATTTTCTTAACCCTTTTTATGATCTTGCTTTGAAGAACTAGATACACTCTCCTCACAGACGCTAGATCAATGGATCAGAGTGCTCACTCCATGAGCATTGTTATATCTCATTGATGGCAGCGTGCATTTCTGGATTGACTTAGGGAAATAATATTAAATTATGAAAGCAGATTCCACAAAAAAATTTATTGGGGAAATGTGAGGTTTAAAAAAAGGAATTTAACTAAAGAACAAACTGTTAACCTACCTAAGATGGGCTGCTGCCTTTCATGGGACATGGTAAAATAATCAACTGGCCAAGTTTGATATCTCTCAAAGCAACAAGAAAGCAGTCAACTGGCCAAGGATTCAAAAAATAAGAAGGTATAAAGCTGTAGTTCCAGGAGACAGGATATTCTTTATTAATTCTTGGCGTATAGACTTGATTCCACCGAGTTGGTTTACACAGGGTATTAGCCACTGAGTAACCAAATTGGACAATATAAAGATCGTCAACTTTTTACTAATAAACTCAATAAACTTATATATGGAGCTATCACCCCTTATTTCGACCTTTATAGATATAAATTGCAGACTTATCTGCAATACTCAATCCAAATGAGAAAAGATCCCCTTTCAATCCTCCATGTGACTCTTTATATCTCAGTTCCCCAAGCCAGATGAACCCTCATCTTGGTAATCTTCAATTCATCTTACCTTTTCTAGAACTCTCATTCATATGAATCTCAGCATAAATCCTCTCGATTCACCAAATGCTCATCATTTTGATTGATTATAATTTGTATACCTTTTTCCATAAATCTTAAGACTCATCTTGATTCCCCTCCGATCCATCAGTATGGGTAGTGTATCATCCAGTCATATCAACTTCTTGACATTCCCCCTTTTGACTGGATGATAGGCTCTTACTGTTTATATGCTCAGAGGAACTTCGCATGGACTCAGTTAATAATATGACCCCCAGCGGGTTCCTTAATAGTGTAGACATCCATACCAGTCTTCTTGATTATCTTGAATGGCCCAGCCCAGATGTTGGACAGCTTGTTTTCCGCCCAAATCCATGCTGGTCATGGAATAAAATGTAATCCCCCACAGCAAACAGCGGAAGTCTGCTCCATCTCTTCTGATCAGCTTTTTGATCACAAATCTTCTTGGATAAACTGGTGAAGTAGGCTTCTGTTTGCAGCTTGATAAATGTATCCATAAGAGTCTTCAAATATCGCTGGAGTTCCACACCACCAGTGTCCTCTACACATGAATAAAGAAAGGCGGGAAGAGCCAGATGTCAACCATACAGCAGCTGAAGTGGCTCTTACCAGTGGACGAATGATAGCTAATATTATATGCAAAGACAGCGGTAGGTAGAAGGGAATTTAATTCTAAAGGCCAATCCTTTACCAATTTGTGGAGTATGTTCACTAGGGTTCTGTTGAATCGCTCCACCATCCCATTTGATTCCAGATAGTATGGAGTGGTCAAAACCCCACAGATCGCCATCAACTCATTCAACTTTGGAAAAATATGTGAAGTGAAGTTGGTTTTGTTATCCATCAGAATGAACTGTGGGCAGCTTTGTCACTTTATCACATACTCCATAATAAACTTGGCAGTGGTGACCACGCCTAAGTCGCTAATAGCCCTGGCCTCCACCCATAAGGTCAAATGATTGATGGCAACAATTATATACTTGGATCAATTGGTGCTAGTTGGCAGAGGTCCCACTACATCAATGGAAATGGTGTGCCAGGCGAACTGGGGTTTAACTAGCTGGTATGTGGTTTTCTTGTGGAAAGGCTTTTCCACTTGACACTGATGGCAACAGCTAACCATTTCCAATATGTCATAATGCATGCTCTCCCAGTAGTATTGGGGTCGCAAAAACTCCAGCGTTTTCTGCAATCCTCCATGTCCTACAGCCTGATGAGCATCCATAATAATCAAAGGTCTAGCTGAAGGCTTAGGGAAACTCAACGTTGCATCACCAATCCGCTTATATAGTTCTTCCCCACATATAAAAGTATCCTCCCTGAGTCCATCTAACACTTTGATCACCTGTGGCGGCTCATCCTGGTATTTATTAACACCACCATCTTCTCATACATTACGTCAGCTAAATCCGCCATGATAGCGACCGTTGGCAACCAAGAAAGACAATCTGCGTTTTAATGTTTTGCTCCTAGCCAATGTAAAATCTCGAAATCATATGCTTGAAGCTTCAGAGCCCAATGTGCAATCCATCCTTCCAGTTATGCAGATTATGTAGCCAGTGCAAGGAAGCGTGATCCGTCACTACTTGGAATCTTACCCCATGCAAATATACCCAAAACTGTTTGTAAGTGTAGATCACCGCTAAACACTCCCGCTCAGTTATGGTTTAGTTTCATTCATGACAGTTCAAGCTTTGACTACAGAATTCAACAGGATGCTCCACGCCGTCATCGTTCTTCTGGGATAATACTGCCCCTATAGTGGCAAGGGATGCATCCGTTTGTACAATGAACTGTTTGTCAAAGTTGGGATATCAAAAAATGGGTGTGCTTGATAACGCAGTTTGCAATACATCAAAAGAATTCTGGCATCATTCCATCCAATTGAAGGAAGCGTTTTTCTTTAACAACTCAAAAAGCGGTGCCCCGATGCAGCTGAAATTGGGAATGAACCATCAGTAATACCCAACCATTCCCAGAAACACCTAAATGTCCTCTTATTCCCTGGGCAAGTCATCTTGCTTATCACTTCCACTTTAGCTGGCTGCAGTTTAAGCCCATTTGAATCCATGATGAACCTGAGTATTCCGCTTTAGTCTTTAAAGAAATGGCACTTCTGAGACTTAATTTTGATATTAGTGGCAGCGAATCACTGAAACACTTGTTCCAAGTGGGCCAGGTGCTCTGTAAACGTCCACGAGAACACATTGATGTTTTCAAGGTAAACTAGGTTGCAGGACAGATTTATATCTCCTAAAATCGTATCCATGGCATACTGGAATGTAGCTGGGGCATTACACAACCCTTGTGGCATGCAAGTCAGCTGGAATAACCCTCTCAAGGTGATGATTGCACATTTCTCCCATTCCACTAATGGCAATTTGATCTGACAATACCCCAAGATCAGATCCATGGCAGAAAAATAATTTGCCCCACACAATCGGTCTAATGCTTCATCAATCCATGAAAGAGGGTAGGAATCCTTCTTTGTTACATTATTGAGTTTACAATAGTCAATAACCACTTGATTTGAGCCATCCTTTTTCTTTACAATGAGCACAGGTGAGGCCCACGGACTGTTTGACGGCTCTAGCATACCTTGTACAGTAGGTTTATCCACCTCGTTGGAGACAACCTCTTCTGCCACTTTTAAAAATCTAATAATTCAGGATTGAATGGGAGGGTGATCCCCCATATCTATCCGATGTACCACCACTTGAGCGCACCCCAAATCATGATCATCATGTGCAAAGATATCACAATACTTTTCAAATAATGACATAGCCTTATCTTGCTGTTCTGCTGATAATCCTGTAAGCGCTTCCTTCAGAACCACAGTCAGTATGCCAAATGACGAGCTTGCCAGTAGTCCAAGATCCTTCATGAGCCAAAATCATGAATATGGCGAACTTCCTCTATAGGGACTAAGTGTAGGTAAGCCACCACTTGGTGCCTTTAGATCAGTTATTGCCTTCTTCTGTAAGTTCTCTAGCAGCACTTTCATCTCCCCATTCCCAGATAGCAGTAGCCCTGGAGCCACATGTGGTTCAAGTCATGAGTGCTGATGAGGCACCATAATTTCTCCATAAAGCCCTTTAGGGACATCGATTTCAATCTCAGTCCCTACTATGCACTGGTGTCCAGATGGTAGGCTTAAAGCATTTGTTGCCTGAAGCGGAATCCCTTTGTACTCATATATCTGGTTGGTGAGGGTCCTGGTCTACTGACTCAGTCATCAATAACAAACAGGAATCACTCTGTCACTGTATGATAGATTGATTTGACTAGAGCGGACTGGATCCGTTGGGATTCCACAAGAGAAAAATATGCGGAAATTTGTTGGCTTAAAATAGTAAGAGTTTTCTCCGCCATATTTATTACAGCGCCAAATTTCCTCATAAAAGCCACACTGATTAACATATCATAGTTGTTATTTGGAAAACCACCGCCAGAGCGGACACCTGAACTGACCCAAATTGTAAAGGCAACATGCTATATGCTCCTTTGGACACATTGCTATGCGTTCCTGCCATTCCAGATACTACTCGATGGTCCACATCTGGTTTCAACATAAGTTTAGCCACCAACTGGGTGGAGACTATGTTCACAGGTGCTCCCATGTCTATGATAGCGCAGATTTTTGTGTTTTTAATGAAAGTATCACAGTATTTACATTCCAAGTAAGAAGAACCATCAATGTTTATTACTTGTACGTTCAAGGGCTTTGTGTTACTAAAAAAGGAGGAAACACCTTTGCTGACCTGAGGATACTTACTAGTGATTTTCTCCACCAGAATGGCCACGTTAACCCCTACTAAAGAGGTGACGTTTGTCAAGGGAACCACGTTACTAGTGCCAGTCTGCTCTAGGATCTGCCACGCATATGGCTTCCTCACATCTTGGCAGAACTTGGGGCTATGGGGCGAACTTTTACTCTCAGAAGCAGAAGCAGGGGTCTACAACAAAAGCTGCTGATATAACAAATCATCCAATTAAGGTTCTAATTCTACCTGAAAAGACATTTGAGAATTGTTAGGGACAAGTAAATTGGACACAGCGGAGGTAGAGCATCCTGTCTCTACTCCACTCAAGCTTTTCCATGCTCGACTTTCTCAGTTGGCATTGCATACACTTGTGGTTTGCTAGGGCAATTGTCCACATAATGCCCTCTTCATCCGCACTGGAAGCAAGTGTTCATAAAAGATTCACATATATAGCTTGTTGTGGAATGGCCTAGGTCGGAAGTTGCCAGTATAGTTCCAAGGTCGTGGACAAACTGGTGAAGCGTACATGGGCCAAAAAGGGTCCACTGACTCATATGAGGGACAGATATGTTCCAGTGGCTGATAACCCAGTCGCTGTGGCCTATATCCTGAAGAGGTTGAAGTGGATACAGCAGAAATTTTTCAGGCTACATTGGGGGCGCTGATCATGGTGGAAAGTCGACGTGAGGTGTTCACAATTCAAATAAGTCTGTTATCTCCATCCAACATGTGAGACATAGCATTTTTATAGTTCTCTATGTGGTTTGAAAGCTGCCATCATCACTATACCAACATCCTCGTTGGATAAAAGGTAAGCTCCATGTAGGACGTGTGCTTCTGCCAAAAAACGCTCAGCAAATTCTAACAGGGTCTCATTTCAGTGAAACTGTATAGTCATAAAGTCAGCTTTCCATTAGCCATCTTGGTAGCTCCCCTGAACAGCCGGATAACAATCACTTTAACTTCTTTGTAGAATACTGAGCTATTTGGAAAATAACAGGTAATTTGATCAGCACTCTCAGATATAAAGCGAACAGCAACAATTTCACTTTTTGTTGATCATTAGCCCCTTTCACAGCAAATTTAAAACGCTTAAAATATCTGTGCAGATTTCCATCATGACTGAAAGGAGGTACTTTTTTGATATGAACAAATTTGCTTTGCTCTAGGTTCCTGTCACAATGAGTAGGCGAATTGGTTTTGGAGTGACTACAGGAACCATCTCTTTGTGCAATATCAT